>CAUJRU010001831.1:0-110866 GCA_963277665.1 Viscum album
GTCCCTACCACATACAAGTGGCTCCATGGGGTCCCCAAATCGACCCAAGGATGCCCATGGTCGGGTATGTGTCCAACAATAAGGTTAGGACACGTTTTAGGGTAATTTTGTATTATTATAATATTATTTTTTAACCCTTATTTACCGGATTTACCCTTTAACCATGGTAAATAAAATATTTACCGCAGTAATTATTCAAAATGTGTAAAAATAAAAGTTACCTATTTACATAATTTGGACATCCTGATTCAAAATATGTAATCCATTTTTCCAAATTCAAAACACAGAAGTGGCAGAAATTAATTTAAAATTAATTCCCGTTGTTAAAATAAAAACGCGTGTTTTTAAGAGATAATAACTATCAAAAGATTGACACTTGTTTATGTCTGATTTAATTGTGAAATTATGTCGAATGAAAAAACATTAAATTAAATGGTAAAAATATATTCTAAATATAATTTAAAACCACTCAAATTCATAATTTATCAATATTAATTATTTTGATTAAAAAAGTTGTTTTTAATTAAAATTTAGTAATTTTCACTATTCATCAAAATATAAAAGTTATCCGAAAAGTACCAAAATTTCACCCTAGGCTAATTTCAATATTCCGAATCCAAAAATGAAGTCCATTTTGAAATATAAAATATATATGATTTCAAAAAGTAGGTATTACTATTCACAACGGCTAGTTTAATTAGTTGTGGTGTGTGTTAGAACTCGAGGTTGCGTACAACACACGCTATCGCATTATTCGAAGGGAAACGTACCGTGGAAGCTTGGGGTGTTACATTCTCCCCTCCTTCAAATAATTGCATCCTCGCAATTTCTAGGGTATTACTGCATAAAAAGACTCGGGTGGTTCTTCATCATAAGTTCCTCGGGTTCCCACGTTGCCTCTTCCATCTTATGGTTTCTCCACAGAACTTTTACCAGACGCGTCGTCCGGTTTCTCAGCACTTGTTCTCTCGTATCAAGAATCCTGATGGGCTCATCACAATAAGACAGATCAGGTTCCAGTTCTAATTCCTCATAGGTGAGTACATGCGTTGGGTCAGGCATGAATTTCCTCAATAGAGATACGTGGAACACATCGTGAACTTTGGTGAGACTTGGCGGCATTGCCAATCGGTAAGCTACAACCCCAATTCGTTCTAGAATTTCGAAAGGTCCAATGTACCTGGGACTCAATTTACCTTTCTTACCAAAACGTATGACTCCCTTCCATGGAGATACCTTCAGAAAAACATGATCACCGACTTGAAATTCCAAATCCTTCCTTCGATTATCGGCATAGCTCTTCTGCCTACTTTGAGATGCTTTGATGTGATTTTGGATTACTTTCACATTTTCCACCGTTTCCTCCACCAGTTCTGGGCCTACAAGTTTTCTTTCACCAACGTCACCCCAACAGGTTGGCGTACGACATCTCTTTCCGTATAACGCTTCATATGGTGCCATCTGAATACTCGAATGGAAGCTATTGTTATAGGAAAATTTTACCAGAGGTAAATATTGATCCCACATACCATGAAAGTCAAGTGAGAAAGATCTAAAAATGTCTTCTAAGGTTTGAATAGTCCGTTCTGATTGTTCGTCTGTCTGAGGGTGGTATGCAGTGCTCAAATGAAGTTCTGTATCCAGGGATTTCTGAAGACTTTTCCAGAATCTTGAAGTAAAACGGGGATCACGATCAGAAACAATTGATAAGGGTACTCCATGAAGTCTCACAACTTCATTAATATATAGTCTTTCTAGACGTTCCAGGGGTAGATGTTCTCTTATAGCAAGAAAATGTGCTGACTTGGTAAGACGATCAACAATCACCCATATTGCATCATTCCTTCTAGGAGTCTTTGGTAACCCCATGACAAAGTCCATCGTAATATTGTCCCATTTCCACTCCGGTATGGGAAGAGGTTGCATGACACCTCCAGGCTGTTGCCTTCCAGCTTTCACTTGTTGACAAACCATACATCTTGACACAAAATCAGCAATCTCCCTCTTCATGTTGTCCCACCAAAAATGTTCCTTCAAATATCTATACATTTTGGTGCTCCCAGGGTGTATAGAGAAATTGGAACTATGAGAATCATCCAGCAATTCCCTTTTTAGATCAGCTAAATCGGGAACACAAAGTCTCTTCCCGAATTTCCAAATTCCATCTTCATACACAAAGTCTCTCAATCTCCCATCATTCACAGCTTTAATCTTCTTTTGGAATTCTTCATCAACGGTCTGAGAACTCTTAATCCTTTCTAGTAAAGATGGTTTGGAAACCATTTGAAAAAGCATTGATGTTTCACCTTCCCTGATTATTCCCATGTCCATCTTCACTAGATCCATGAAAATTGGATCCCTTTCAATTCTCATATTGTTCAAAACTCCATGGTATTTTCTACTCAAAGCATCTGCCACCTTGTTTGCCTTCCCCGGGTGGTAGTGTATCGTACAATCATAATCCTTGAGTAATTCAAGCCATCTCCTTTTCCTCATGTTGAGTTCTTTTTGTGAGAAAATATACTTCAAACTCTTGTGATCAGTATAAATCTCACATTTTTCACCATAGAGGTAGTGCGTCCATATCTTCAAAGAAAAGATCACAGCTGCTAACTCAAGATCATGAGTAGGATAGTTTTGTTCATGAATTTTCAACTGTCGTGATGCATAGGCAATAACTCTATCATTCTGCATAAGGACACAACCAAGTCCTTTATTCGATGCATCACTATAAATAATGAACCCATCATTCCCCGATGGTAGAGTCAATATAGGAGCATTGAATAATCTTTTCTTCAGTTCTTCCAAACATTCTTTACACTCTTTTGTCCAAACAAATTTAACCCCTTTACGTGTGAGCTTCGTTAATGGGTTAGCTAATCGGGCAAAATTCTGGACGAAACGTCGATAATAACCTGCCAAACCAATAAATCTGCGTACCTCAGTTATACTCGTAGGTGCTGGCCATTCTTGGATTGCCTTGGTCTTAGAAGGATCAACAGAGATTCCATCTTTAGAGACAATATGGACAAGAAAAGAAATCTCCTGAAGCCAGAATTCACAGTTGCTAAACTTCCTATATAATTCATGCCTCCTCAGAGTCTTCAAGATAATGCGCAAGTGATTTTCATGATCTTCGTAGGTTTTGGAGTATACCAATATATCATCAATAAATACCACCACAAATTCATCGAGATACTCCTTGAAAACTCTATTCATCAGATCCATGAATACAGATGGTGCATTAGTCAATCCAAACGGCATTACGGTAAACTCGTAATGCCCGTACCTGGTTCGAAATGCTGTCTTCGGAATGTCTTCCTTCCTCACACACAACTGATGGTATCCAGATCGAAGGTCAATCTTTGAAAAGTATTGAGCTCCATGCAGTTGGTCAAATACATCATCAATACGAGGTAGGGGATACTTCTTCTTTATCGTTATAGCATTGATCTCCCTGTAGTCAATACATAACCTCATAGATCCATCTTTCTTTTTAACAAAAAGAACAGGGGCTCCCCATGGAGAAACACTAGGGCGAATAAATCCCTTATTACTCAATTCCTCTAGTTGTTTCTTTAGTTCGACTAATTCTACAGTGGCCATTCTATAAGGTGTCTTCGATATAGGCCTTGATCCAGGAATCAAATCAATAGAAAACTCAACTTCTCGTTCTGGAGGATGTCCAGGTAAATCTTCCGGAAATACATCTACAAATTCTTTCACAACAGGTACATCCTCTATTTGAACATTCCTTTCCTCACCGACAGTTATTTCATTCTCTTCCTCCCCAATAATTGAATTAAGTTGAGATACTGGGGGTGGATCTAAATAAGAATTAAGTGGTGACGATTCTGCTCTAAAAATAAGGTGTTCCTTATCATTATCATCAAGAATCGTTACCTCTTTCTTCTTACAATAAATCTTCGCATCATAGTCCTAAATCCAGTCCATACCGAGGATTATATCAAACTCAATCATAGGTATGACGATGAGATCAGCAGATAAAGAAAATTTATGTGTTCTAATGGGGACTGATTCACAAAACTTTGTTGCAATGATACTTCCCTTAGGAGTTTTAACTGACAACTCCCTTATTAAATCAAATTGGAAATATCTAATTTTCTTAGCAAACTGGGAAGATATGAAACAATGCGATGATCCAGAATCAAATAATGCATTTGATAAACTTGAGGAAACCATTAAATTACCTGCCACCACATCTTTCGGAGCTTCTACCTCAGCAGTAGTGATAGCATAAGCCTGGCCTTGATCCCTTGGCCTTTTCTAAGGTAAGTTCTCCTGACACTTAGGACATGCATTTCTATAATGTCCCATCTCCCTGCAATTGTAGCACTGAACGTTGGTAGCTTCCTTCTTCCCCTTGCAATCACGAGCTTGGTGGCCTTTTTCACCACACTTGTAACAGACTCCCATTCCCTTCAAGCAAGTACCAGGATGTTTCTTCCCACATTTACCACAAGATGGATATTCAACATTTCCCTTCTTCCCCTTATTTCCAATCCCAGATTGATCAGCAGGTCTCTTCTTCTCTTGCTTTGCTTTAAAGTCATAAGACTTAGAGAATTCCTTTTCGGTCTTGATAGCACATGAGACAATGTCTTCGTATGACGAAAAGGATTGTGAGACTAATGCTCGACGAAGAAATGGTTTTAACCCATCAAAGAAACGATCAATCTTACTTCTTTGGTTACGTATATAATCACCAGCGTACCTTGCTAACCTTGTAAAGTTAGCCTCATACTTTGTGACATTATCATACTCCTTTTGTCTCAGACTCAGAAATTGCCTTTCCATATCTGCTCGATGGTCGCGAGGAATGTATTTTTCTAAAAACAGATCTTTGAACTCCCTCCACTCCATATTTGATACTTCATCATCTTCCTTCATGTTTTGAATCAATGACCATCATTGATCAGCATCTCCAGTGAGGCGGTAAACTGCCATGATAACCTTTTCCCTTTCACTGCTCCCCATAGCCTGAAATATTTTCTCTAGGGAATTTATCCATTGCTCAGCTACTAAGGGATTTGTACTCCCATTGAACGTTGTTGGTTGTTTCCTCATGAATTGATCTAACATTGATCCTCCACGCTGTGGATCAGGGTGCTCCATACGGGTAATGTTATTATTCATAACCTGAGTAAGTTGTCCCAGTATGGTGAATAGCTGATCGGCACCAGTTGCATCACCAACCCCACTATAATTATCTTGAGCAGGAGGGAAATCCCTACATGGAGTGCGTGCATTGATACGGTTTCCATTTCTTCCACTAGGCTCCATTTCTAAACAATGGCATAAACTAGATCAGTTTATGAATCAAAATACATAATCTCATACTTATAAAACACTTAACATAAATTGAACTATTTATGGATATAATCCATAATCATAAGAATGTTTTCTTTGAGGAAGTATATACTCATAATCCCTTCAAAATGATTTGTAAAGAAAAATGAGAGTTATCCTAAGCATATCCCCTAGGAGTGTCGTAACCAAGAGTGCAGCAAGGCCCGTTGTCGTGCACCAGTTCCTGTTCCAGTCTAGCTCAAAGCGGTGTTTTCGGGTTTTACCCCTAGGTACATCTGTGCCAGAGCTGCCTCTACCTGCTCGTATCCAGACAGGGATGTATTTCTCGGAAAACTCACAAAATCTCTACAATACCAGAATTCTAGGAAGTTCTTCTATACTAATCCTCAAAGTTCATCTTAGGTCTACGTGCTCTAATCAGAGTTTATCTAAATCTAGTTTCCAAGGTTTGTACTAAACTTCCTATGATACCAACTGTAACGCCCCGACCCCAGTTACCCAGAGTCGGTGCATTATTACATAACATTGGCATGATCACAAGAAAGATCAAATCTCGAAAGACCGATTGGTTTAGTAGCCTTGGAAACACTAGATATATTCATAAGTTTTACATTACATCATAAAATGTAAAACTACTACAACAACATAATGTTTCCACAGTCCACACTATAATCCCCTCATAACATCCCTGCTGGTTATTCATAATTTACTTCTTCACTTCCTGGGAAAAATAAAACATAGAAAAGGGGTGAGCTCAAATGCCCAGTAAGGATAACAATATAGCGGGAACTTTCATAAATAAGAATAAAAATTTAAGGCAATGTATAACTAAAACAAAAGCCTTTTAAACTTGAACTTTTAACATTGTATGGCATAAATAAAATGAGATAATGCCATTTACTTATTCACATGGTTATTCTACTAATCGAATAATCACATGCAAAATCAATAACCACTTTCATAATGACGGAATGCATAATGTCAGACTATCATAACCACAGAGCCAAGGCCTCGTGCCAAGACTACAAATAAGATTTTGCCAAGGCCTTGTGCCAAGACACTTGTTTGTCTCATGAGAGCTAGCGATGCATCGAGGAGCTATAGTGGGCTCCACCCGTCACATATTAAGTCCAATGCATTCCCATATGAAAAGGTTTAAACATAACATAAACATTCGTATTAAAACTAGCATACGAAATGTCAATACTTTCACCATAAACCATGAATGGTATAAAAATAGCACATCCATATTCAAACATATCACAAAACCTTTAATACAATATAGAATTTTTGTATCATAATAAATCAACTTCAAATAATCTTAAAATCCATCAAAGGATGTTGACATAGATGAAATCAAAATTCTTTTTAAAGAAATATCTCTTTTTATTTTGAAATCAATTAAGATCCATATAAAATAAAACATTTTCTTTGAAAATATTCTTATAATCTTGTAAGGGATGCTTTGAAGATTTTATAACGGCGGAAAATAGCCGCACCCGCCATATAAGTTTAAAAAACATTCTTACCTTAATTCTGTCGAAAAGGTTAAAAAGGACATTGTTTTGAAAACGACGGAAAGATTCCTTTATAAAACTCTTATAAAAAGTCAAACAAGGGTATAAATGACTTTAACCCATATTCTTGTAAATAATAAATATGTTTTGAAATACATTTCGAAGAAACATGGATGTGGATGATAAAGAAATCCCAATAGATTATTACGTATAAACAACCTCGGATAATGAAGAGATTGTGAAATAACCCTTACCTTTTACTTTTCCTTGGTTGGGGTAGGTTAACCTCCTGTATAATGGTGAAATAATTATTATTAAATTATACAAGAATCATATACATTAATATGATATCATATATGATATTTTAACATTGCTTTATTAATAATATCTTAGTATTATCGTCGTTTCGGGTGATAATGGATTCGTTCTTCTTAAATGTTTGGTTGTGTAAGACATGTTTGTAATGGATAGATTATATCTTATTCATAGTCAGAATGATATTAACATTATTTTTAACCCTAAAATGAGAATAAGACTTGATTGGATACGATGGAGAATGAATCTCATCGCGTTCGTGGAGACGGTAGTCCGTACGTACGCACGAACGCTACTTCCATTTAATTTTTATTTTAAAAGAATCGAATCCAAATGATACATAGGTATATTACTATTACAGTATAATATAATATTTTATATATGTTACTTATGTTCAATAACACCATCCTTTATACGTTCCATGTGTGGTATGAACGAGTCATATCATTTTAAGGGGGCGGTAGTCCGCACTTCCTCAAATGAAATTATCGTATGTATATACAACATGAAACGAATAATGGTATGAAATAAAATGAAATTACAGAAGATTATATATAAAATATATATCATTAATATCATATTTAATTATAGTTCCATCATAATGGCCACCATGAGAGGCGGTAAGATGTATTTGAACAATCATCGTTTCGTGAGGCGTTAGTTTCCCATCCACAGAAACATTATGTTCATCATCCATTAGATGAAGTTGTGTGTATGTGTATTTTGAATCCTTATTATAAAAACATCCTAGTATATTTGGGATACTGGTTTTTTTACAAAAGAAAGGAAATAAAAAGAGTTTGGGGGTTGGAGAAGCAAAATAAATGAAAATAATTTAAGAGAAATCGTTACCTTTAATTTAGGTAACTCACTTTGGTTGGAACCAAAGGACTTCTTGAAATGCTTTCTGCCTAAGAGGAAGTTTCAAGGAGAAGGAGAGGTATGTGGGGAGCTTATTTGGGCAGGGTTTGGACGAGCCAAGTGGCTTGAGAGGTGTGAGGAATGAGTAGAAGTGGTCTCCTTTTATAAGGGAGAGGAGGGGCTCTTTAAGAAAGAGTGAAAGTATTACTTTATAATATAATTATATTCGGTTTATAATGGTCCAAAAATCATTGAGGTCGAAGATAAGATGACTCATATTCTAAATAACATCAACCAATAAAAATTGGACAGGTTTTAGATAATATTTTAATCATTATAATCTTATTTATTTAAATGATTTATTAATGTGGTAAACATTGCATCATTATTGTGTCATTAATAATTTAAATTATTTGATGTCTAAAAATTATAAATAAAATATCATTATGTAGGAAATCTTTTTAGATTTATAATTAATATTTATAATTGAAAATCAAACATGTATAACCCTATGTAAAAATTGTTCTTCTAAAAGATGTAATCTTATGCCATTTTTATTTTTATTTTAACTTTATTAATATAATGTGTCCCTACCACATACAAGTGGCTCCAAGGGGTCCCCAAATCGACCCAAGGATGCCCATGGTCGGGTATGTGTCCACCAATAAGGTTAGGACACGTTTTAGGGTAATTTTGTATTATTATAATATTATTTTGTAACTCTTATTTACCGGATTTACCCTTTAACCAT
This sequence comes from Viscum album, assembly GCA_963277665.1. Classification (NCBI taxonomy): domain Eukaryota; kingdom Viridiplantae; phylum Streptophyta; class Magnoliopsida; order Santalales; family Viscaceae; genus Viscum; species Viscum album. The sequence continues at coordinate 8,776 of CAUJRU010001831.1, forward strand.
GGTAAATAAAATATTTACCGCAGTAATTATTCAAAATGTGTAAAAATAAAAGTTACCTATTTACATAATTTGGAAATCCTGATTCAAAATATGAAATCCATTTTTCCAAATTCAAAACATAGAAGTGGCAGAAATTAATTTAAAATTAATTCTCGTTGTTAAAATAAAAACGCGTGTTTTTAAGAGATAATAACTATCAAAAGATTGACACTTGTTTATGTCTGATTTAATTGTGAAATTATGTCAAATGACAAACATTAAATTAAATGGTAAAAAATATTCTAAATATACTTTAAAACCACTCAAATTCATAATTTATCAATATTAATTATTTTGATTAAAAAAGTTGTTTTTAATTAAAATTTAGTAATTTTCACTATTCATCAAAATATAAAAGTTATCCGAAAAGTACCAAAATTTCACCCTAGGCTAATTTCAATATTACAAATCCAAAAATGAAGTCCATTTTGAAATATAAAATATATATGATTTCAAAAAGTAGGTATTACTATTCACAACGGCTAGTTTATTTAGTTGTGGTGTGTGTTAGAACTCGAGGTTGCGTACAACACACACTATCACATTATTCGAAGGGAAACGTACCGTGGAAGCTTGGGGTGTTACATAAATTATTTTATTTTATGACTTTCTAAAAATTTATAAATATTAATTACAATTTTAAATCCATTCTCAAGACTATTAAGATGAGTTTATATTTAATCAGTTCATGATAAAAATGGAGTTTGAATTTGAATATATAAAACATTTATTAATATTCATATTTATTAAAAACATCTTTGAAGACCCTAAGATACTAAAAACACACCACTTTTAATGTCATTATATCTAATTATATTGATTTTTCACCCTCTTTCACAAGTTTTGGGTCAGTAATGCATAAAAATTCTAGGTAATTATATCATCCTGAAAAATTAGAACTAAATTAATATAAAAAATGAAATTTAATTTTCATTAAAATAAAAATTTAATTTTTTTATTTAATTGTTTTTATTAATAGGAAAAATTTAACTATTAAGATAAATTGAGTGACATTTTAAAAATACTATTTACATAAAATAATATAATGGACATAATTAAAGGAAAAAGGAAATCCAGTTACCACATTTTCTATTATAGTAGTATTGTTGTATAAATAAGCTAAAAATGAAATAAATTTAACTATTTCAATGAAATAGAGGCCTTATTTTATAATTTTAAAATTATTTGACCCATTTTCCACTTTATCATAGTGACTAAGTGTTATATCGTTACTCTAAATTATAACTAAAATGATATTACAGATATTGAGGGTAGAGAGTATCCCCCTCTACCAATATAGCATCTAGGATTGAAAACTACTAAATAAACTTATTTCTATGGTTGAGAATTGTGGCTATAAGTTTGAAAACCATGGATTCTATGGCCGTGGAAATAGGTCTTACCTATTTCAATGGTTTAAATAACAGAAAAATGAGGATCTTTCCATGGTAAAAGCCATTGAAATAGAAAGTTACAGGAATATTTTAACCGTGGAAATATGTGGTTATATCCTTGGTTTAATCCATGGAAATATGTGTCTATATCAACTTTTTGAAACCATGGCTATTTCCACAGTTTGAAACAATGGAAATATCATTTTTTTTCTTCCAATGAGGTTTTCTCTATCGACCTCTTCTATATTTACCCAAGAATTTATAACTACCTTGAAAACAATTTTATGTATATAAATATATATTTATATTTACATACTTATAAATGTATAACTAATTACATATATATTTATAATTATTAATCATTTAAAAAATAAGAAGACCTATTTTCATGGTTTAAACTGTAAAAATAGGTGACTAATTCCACATTCTAAACTTTTAAAGTAGGTGGTTATAGACATATGTTAAACTATAGAAATACAGGGCTATAGCCTCTCTTTTCTAAACCTTGGGAGTAGCCCTTTCCATCCAATCTCCTGTATGTTTATGGTTTTCCTACAAAACCTATCGCTATAGTACCATATAAACATGGCTATATGTTTGGCTATAACCATGGTTCTCAAAAACCATAGAGATAAGCTAAATATGTCCACAATTTTTTAAAATTTGGATAAAAATTTTAGGCTATAAAAAAACTTTTTAGTTGTGGTTTTACGCTGCGATGAGCTCGTACTACAATCCTTTGGAATTTTTTTATTGGCCCATTGAGGAAGGGTGATGGTGGATCTAGCTCTATGCATGTTGTAGATCCAGTTGTAGTTTCATAAGATCACTAATTCCATTTGATATGATTTAATTTGTGAGAATCAGACCAAAGAGAGGATTCATAACTGATTAAGGTTGTGGATGAATTTTTTCTTGGAGCTTAGGATTTTAATTCTATTCCTCATAAGATCATAAAGAATTGTGTTCTTTTAGTGGTTGAATTGAACCCTTGGTTATTTCAAGACCGAATTTATGCCTGTAAACATTATATTACCAATCATCTCAGCCTGAAATCAAATGTTGGGATGATTGAGGATGTACAAAATCATCTATATCAGATCTGAGACTTCGGTAATTGGAACAATATTTCCCTCTTTATGAATTTGTTTTCATATTACATTCTGTTTTAATGAAATTTAACTAAAGGAATGGTGTTTTGGATTCTCTAATCTGAAGCCTAGGGTATTACAATTTCAAAAATTTGGTCCTCAGTGTTACCCTCTTCAAGAAAAGTGTTCTCTTGCAAAGTCTCGGATCTGTATAAAAGGATTGAATTGGGTATTTTAGCACACAAGCATCCTGTGGGATATCTCTTTGGCCATTATTACCCAAATTAATCCTATAAAATATACTGTTTCGTTCATATATGGTCATTTCACTTGAATTCTGGTTGAGTTAGATATGTATATTACTCTTGTTGAGACAATTTATTTGATTGATGGTGAGTTTAAATTTGAAAATGAAATTAAATTTGAACATGTTCCTAAATGCTTCATTAACAACTCTACAACTAGACATGTTAAGGATAAAATTCATAGTGGATTGAGGTTTTCTAATTCAATGGAACAATGAAATATTTTAGAGAATTTTATGTTTAAGGTTCCATTTGTTGGTGATACGTCTAAGCCTGTGAAGATGAGTATCTCTGAAAAGGTGAAGGTAGTATCTTCATCTAATGTGGTTATGGTACCTAATAATAATGATGGTCCACTGAATGAGGGATGTCAATATTTTTCTGATGTGGTGGCTAGAAAGATTCCTAATCCTACATATTGTAATGAAGTATGCAGTGGGGATGTGTTTATTATCCACCACTACTATGTGCTATTGATATGACTCAAAAGGACATAACTTTTAAATGGGGAGATTTTTATAGTCATGATGAAGATTATGATGATCTTGATATGTTATTGGTAGAATAGTTCCAGTCTAAAGTAAAACAGAACCTAGGTACTATTAAAAGGGTCTCTCCTCTTATGGTTGGGGAGCATATTTTGAGACCTCTATAGGTTTTTGATGGTTTTGCGAGTGTTGTTTTCTCTTAGGAGCATGTGGAAACTCATTGTCATGATCAAGGTTATGCTCTAGCTCCTCAAGAACACTCTCCTTCCCTGGTCATGATTTTACCATTTCCCAAAAAGTAGTGGGTGAATCTTCCACTATGTTTCTAGTTGTTTCTCTTACATATTAGAATGAATCTTTCCATGGGTTGTGTGCTTCTTCTCTTAATAATGTTTTATAGTTTCCTATGTAGGTTAATAATGTGGCTGTTTATATATCTGGTTCTAGGGGGCTATTAACACTACCACGGTTGGATCTATATCCGCTGATGCCATGGTGATATCTACTAAGGACCAGCATGTGAAACTTGTACCTGCTACTCCTGATGAATGTTTGGTGCCTTATTTTAATGATATAGCCTCAGGTTTTCATGCCTTAACCCCTTAAGAGATTTTACTATCTCTCATATAGCTTCCATTAAAATATCAATTCCATTGAAAACCCCTTTGCATGAGAGTACACATAATTATGGTGTTGTGAACCACAATTTCATTACCATACTGTAGTCTATAAATTCTCTAGAATTTGATGAGATATATTGGGTGATTATGTAATAAAAGGTAAAAAACCATTTACCACCAATATTGACTAATTAATTTTGTTTTAATTAGTTTGGTTACGAAGACATGAAGACAGGGCAACCCTTAACTAAGGAAGTCCAGGTTGAAGGGGTGCTGGATGGAGGAGTAAAAGGGGATTATGCTGATCTCGTTGCTCTGGTGGATGATCAAAGTGTTACTCATAGTGCTGTTGTGGTTGATGAACTGGTGGACGTCAATGATCAAGGTGGTGTATGGCCGAACCCCAAGTAATATTGATGGGAAAGACAACAAAGAGGCCGAGGAAGATTTTGTTGATGGGGTGGTAGAAATAATGGATGAGTTCATTATATGGGTGTTGTGTTGGTGGGATTTTTCACACTTTTACCCTATACTTTTATTTGTGTACTGTTTATTTTATTTTATAATAAATTTTAGGGACCACAGAGTTCTCCATAGTCTACAATATTTTGGTATACATAAAAATGAAATTAACCTACTACTACATTTGTACAACATAATTATAAATATAAAATCCATTTTTTAATATTTATTTCCTAAAAGTGATAGAAATTAATTCTAAAAAAATTGTGCTAAACCAAATTACAAAAGTTTATAGAAAAATATCTTTTCTAATTATAAAAATGAATTTTCCACTATATCAAGGGTAATATAATTTCCATGGAATTTGTTGAATTTTATGTAATAAAATGAGACTTCTGTTACATTAAAAGAACAAAACCTGAGTGGTATTTCTTATTTTATTACTTCAATGAAAGGAAATAAAAGTTCTACATAAATCAGTGTGTTTAATATTCACTAAATTCTTAATATTTTTATAACAATAGAAAAAAATTCAATAAAACCATTTTATGGAAAATGGATTTTTGAAATAAAATGTATTGTTCTTATTTCCTACATAGTAACCACAATTTGGTGAATTTTAATTGGTTTAATTTTATATATTATCAATGCATTTAACTAAAGTCTTTCATTGATATTTATTAATTTAATATATTAGAATAAAATACATTATTCACATAAAAAATATCTTTTTTATCATCAAGATATTTTCTTCAATTTTAACCAATTGATAATAAATATATAAATGATTATTTTTTTTACTAATGAAAAACATTATTAAAATATTTCATTTTTTTATACTCATATTCATAATCACCAAATCAATAGTTATGTTAAAATATAAACTTTTAAATATTATTTTAATAGCATATCACATATTATATTTATATTTTTATATTGTGTATGTTACATGAAATCAAAGATAGCATCCTTTTAAAGGATTGTAAACCATAATCTTTGGGTGTTATAGTTGGTTCATTATTTTTTAAAAATAAATTTTACCAAGAAACCATTGAATGAATCAAAGATAAATTAACTATTTTACCAATCCATAAGTTACTAGTGGAGAAAATATATGTTATGTTAAATTGTAATGATTTACAATAAGGGATGAGATATATTTTAATTAATGATAAATGATTTATTAAAAAATTTCTCATATTTATATCCCCTTGAATGTAACGATGTTTTTCATAATCATAAGATTATTTAATTTTTTCTCTAAAATAATAGAGATATTTTTATGACATCAAATACTTCATTTTTTCTACATGTAACAACCATACCAAAAAGATATCTCAAGAATCCCAATTATAGAAAATTTTCCTTGGGTCCAGGACCAACATGTACCAAATACTTCCCCATAGTCTCATTTTTCCCACATATTATCCTTCTCACATTCTCTAACAGTCACTAATTATATAAATGTCTATTCCAACCACTCAACACATGTTACTTTAGTGTGATTTTCCCCTCTCAAATACACCCTAAAAAACATCAATGTATCTCACATATTATAAAAATAGTATTTTATAAACATGCTTAATTTTAGATATTTAATCTTTTAGGTTATTTGAAAATAATTATTTAACTCTTTGATAATTTAAGAATCATTTAATATTATAAGGATTTATTTTATTTCGGTGTTCTATTTTCCAATCAACCAAATAAATAATTACACATTAACGGAACCCCACAAAAAATTCATGTAGTGCATCAATATTTCAGGATATGTACTAGCTAGGTACCATTTGTAATAACTGCCCTTGGTAACCAGCATCGGTAACCCTACCAACCCATATGACCCATTGGTCCTGGATATCGTGGAACCACCGATTTCCCTACAGACATGTGTTATCCTATTTAACTTTATAGCCATGTGTCAAGGAATTAAATTATTAAAATAATTATTATCCCCAAGGCCAAAATGTTTTCCTGTAGTAAGTATTTCTTAAAAAAAATATCCAACTAATCATCCTAAGAGGTCACCCATCCCAACAATACTCCAAGATATGCTTACTAAATAATAGTGATTTAATAATTGAGATTACAGAAATTAATGGGTCAACATGTTGAGATAGGTAGTATCAAATAGTCCTTAATGTACTATTATTCGATGTGTATCCCCCCAGTGGTCATTTTAGACTCTGAGAACATAGGAATTTTGAATAAAATAAAATTATTTTATGAATATTTACGTTAGGAATTTATACGTATTCAAGCATTAATTACTCTAAATATATTTTATATAATTAAATGTTATTATGTGATAAACTATATAAAAATTATATGTTATAATAATGAATTCTTAAATAATGATATAAATTATTTCTGAAAAAAAGAAAAATTTATATTCGTAATATGATTTCTTATTTCCATTATTTTATTGAATTATTTTTGTATTTGATATTGTATAAATGGATATTAATTTTATTTATATTAATCCATATTCATATTTTTTAATATTATAGTCTTATATTTTTTTGATTAATTTATGAAAAAATATTATATTTTTTCATCATTAAAATAAATAGTTTTTATTGTAAATATAATTTTTCCCAATTTATTATATTATATTTTCTAAATGGTAAATATCAAAAATTTCTAAATTTAAATTTATTGAAATTTATTTCTTACACATATAAATAAAAAATTTTCATTGTTTCAATGATTAATAATTAGATAGTTATAAATATTAATGTAAGTAATATACCATATGCATATCATATTCTATTTTTTAAGATCTAGAATTCACTTTCTGGAAATTTAGGAGATCTTTTGAGTTTAAAATTTTGGAGAATTTGGAAAATGTATTAGAATGTAAACACATACATTGAAAAAGGACACATATACTTAGTATCCATTTTCCCACAAAACAAAACTTTTTTAAAATAAAACATGGTTTCTTTTCATGTTAAATATTCTTAACTCTCAACACGACTTCCTCATTTCTCTTACATGTACTTATATACTATGAATTTTTTTAAAACATTGGATGAGAATAAAAATATCAGTAAGGGACATAAAAGAAATAAACTGTTAGTCCATGAATACTTATTAACCCATTAAAACATTTTCACAATGTTATACTTTTCACCGATAAAACATAATCTTGTTACCTTATATTATGAAATCATAAGTTTCTATAATATCCATAGAAAAAAATAACATAAAGGAAACTCATGGAATCATTTTAGTTACACTATTAAATAAAATATATATATCTTGGATACAGAGGGAGTAAACATAATAATTATATTTGGAATAACCACCACAGTATGTTCCTATAATCTCTCAAGAGAAACGAAATTGGTTGACTCCATCCCATTACTAAATGCATTGGACTCCTATAACAGGTCAAGAACACTCGATTTATAGTGAAACCACCAATCCTCATAAACAATTCCCAAGAACCATAATATAGGAATAACACCTAAAACATTCATAAAAGAAACATTCTAGAGGATGATAAATTTACCATTTTGAAATAAATTTTCATTTTAAAAATACATGCACTCATAAATGAAACAATTTTATGTGAAAATAAAATTGTAAACTTGTGAAGGAAGATTCAAAACATTAAGGATTCATGAAATCAAAAAAATACCTTCATTCCTTTTAAGTTAATAAAATCAATCATTTTTTACTTTTGTAAATATAAATGATAGAGTTACATTAAAAGTGAGTTTTTAATAGAATTTCCCTTACATAAAACCTAAAAAAATCCATTTTGGAATTTTTTGAGAGAAATTAAAAAATTATCATTTTAAAACATTAATTTCCATAAAAATACTTTATTAAAACCCATTTTTAATTCATGGATGTGAAAGCCAAAAAATTTTTGGAATAAATATTCAAACCATCTAAAATAATGTTTTAGTTAATAAGTCCCTTACCTTGAGTCTAACTCATCATTTACAATATTTATCTTCTTGAATAAAACATTAGTTAATTATTTATTTTAATGAGTAAAATTTTTAGGGTTATTATTCCTTTTATATTACTTATTAACATTTCATAACAATTACTCTATTATTTTTGTTCATGTCATATGTTTTCATGATACTCTCTAACTAAGTCAAAAATGAATTTTGTATGATATATATAGTCAACGTGATAACTACTACAAAATATTTGGAATGATATCCATGAATTATTAATAACATTCATATTTCAATTATACCTTTAAATCCATTCATTAAGTATGTTTATGAAAAATGAACTACATTACAATCACAGAAGCGGTTGATCGTACGTATGCAAGAGTAACTTTTCATTTTTAAATGAATTTTATGAAAAATGTAAATTGTTATTTTATATTAAAATAATTATTATAAAATAATTAATATAATATAATACTAATCATTTAATTATAATTATATATATCATCCATGTGATGTGGTGATGAAAAATGAATCCCATCACTTCTTGAATGTGATAATTCACACATCGTCATGCACGACAATATCATTTCTCTTTGCATGGAAATGTAAGAAAAGTAATGATATATTATATTTTAATAATGATAAATATTCCATGAATATTATATATAAACATTAATTCAATCATATAACCCATATTAAGGTATAGTGATATAAAACAATGTATTAGTTCACGTGGCTGTAATCTTCAATACACAGAAATGATGATTTATTTTCCCATTTGATAGAAAATAAGATGGATATGGGACATGATAATGACATAATAACATAGAATTATATTTATGATAATATATTTTTTATTTTAACATGGCTGAATAAGATTTTAAGGAAGTGGAAGATGAAATAGAATAGAAATAACTGATTAAAAATGATACCGCTTCTTTGGACAATCTTTCTTGATTTACACCATAAAACCTATAAGGTGATATTTATGCCTAAAATAAGGCATATAGATTATAGATATGTATTCTAGGACGATATATGAGTAGGTGTTCACTGAAAAAATAGATTTCAATTTTCAATAATTGAGCATAAGATGTTTTTATTTATCAGAGAGGGGAGGATCACTCAAGGAATTTCTCAAAATATTAAATTAATATAAATTACTTTTCTAATACAAATGGATCAATAATAATTTATTTATAATATAGTATAATTTTGGGTAAAAATAACTTCCTAAAATAAAATTTATATATCTTTTTACTATATTTCTTCCCTTATCAGTTGGTTTTAACCCCTATTTAACCCCTTAAAATCTTATCATGATAACATGGATTTTTACTATTTGGGGGTTAATATAGTTACTATAAAATTATAAAAATACCATAAATAGAAAATTTATGAAAATTTAAACCTTAGACCAATAATTTTATATAATTTTAGTTTTTTAATAATTTTATTTTATTTAATTAAATATTATTTAGTTGGACATGTCATTAAAGGAATTTTTGTCACTATTCATTACTTTGAAATTTTATAATATCATGTAAACTATTATAATTAATAACATATATTTTATTATATCCTATAAATTTCATATGTAGCGATGAAAAGCAGGCTCACGACCTGTGAGATTTGCGGGTATAGGGCACCTGTGGGGCGGGGTGGGCCTAAATATTTTGACCGTTTAGAGTGTGGGCCAATGCGAATTGAGCTCGCGCGGGTGTGGACCTATGTGGGTTGAGCCTGAATGGGGTGGGCTTTCCTGTAGGCCTAATTTAAAAATATATATATTATTTTTACAATATAGGTTTCTTTAACATTTTAGTTTTTTAAATAAAATAAATCATTGTTAAATGGTGACATTTGATTTCTCACCGTAATGGTCATAATAATTCACCATTTATTCAGATGTGAATTCTAAATAGGACAATATTTATTGTTTTAATATGATATTATATTATTTATATAGTAATTATTAACCATATTCACATGGAGTGTCAACCCATCTCTCAAAAAATGGAACTCATTGCCCCTGCACATGGTTTCAATTCTATAAGTTATTATAATCATAATTTTTTAAGGTCAATTTAATTTTGTTATTATTTAATTTTATTTTGTTATTAAGAGAATTGGATCGAACCTCGTGAAAATACTAATAGCTTCCTCTGAAACTGATCGTTTCCTAGAGAAACTTCATTCATTCACAGGTTTATTTTTTCACATCACCACACAACCAACATTATCATTCATTTCCCATCACTGATCACTCACATACATTCTATCGCAACAGTTCTCCACCACATCATTATTACCGCATTCCACCATTAACCCACCAAATTTTTTTTCATCACATCCATTAAGACTGTAGTTAATGTTAATTTATACTTCTCCCCACAAATAACTTTAAAAATGATAAAAAATATAGTATTTAAATGTTTGTAAATAGATTTTTTTTTGTAAATGTGGGTACACACATAGAAAACTCATTGGAAACTTGCGGGTTTATGCAAGGCGGGGTGGGCTTGATGTTTTTTATTTGAATTATATGTGGGCTTTTGTAGACAAACCTGCGCGGGCTCAAACCCGTGCGGGCTTGGCCCACCCCGCCCCAGCCCGCCCGTTTCACATTACTAGTCATATGTATCTATATAATTCATGGATAATTATTAAAATATAAAATTGTATTTTTTATTATTTTAACCCCATTTATTAGTTTTTTTTCTTAATTTAGTAATTATTACATGATCACTATTCAAGACATTGAGGTAATTATTTATTCCCTAAAAATTAAAAATTAATTACCATGATTAATAAAAATATTTTATCTTTTCCAATGAAATTAATTGTATAAAAAATTATTCTGGATGAACGTATATAAAAAATAATATACTTATTAAAAACATTAGTGTGACATGTTTGACTTTTCATAAAATAAAATCCTATAAAGGGATTAATGTCATCCATGTCTATCTAAACGGTAATAAAAATAGGAAAAGTAAGATCTCGGTCAAATTTAACTAATAAAATAAAATTAAAACATGTGTTAGTGAAATTGGACGTTATGTATAATATTATCACTATAAGAAATCCGACCTATACCAACACATCTGTACCAACGGTTTGTAAAAACCGTTGATATAGGTCCCCTTTCCCAATGGTTTTGCCAAACCATTGGGAAAAGGCCACCTGGAGGCCACATTTTCCAACGGTTTTCCAAAACCATTGAGAAAGGGTATGGCTTTCACAACGGTTTGGACAAACTGTTGGGAAAATCCCACTTTGAGGCTACTTTTCCCAATGGTTGTCCAAAAGCATTGGGACCGGGTGTGGCCTTCCCAATGGTTTGGCCAATCCTTTGGGAAAAGGAAACTTTTCCCAACAGTTTGGAAAAATAGTTGGGAAAGGGTAGGTCTTTCCCAATGGTTTGGCCAAATCATTGGAAAAAATCCCACTTTGAGGCCACTTTTCCCAATGGTTTGGCCAAAACGTTGGGAAAGAGTGGGTACCTATCAAACGGTTCTCAAAACCATTGGGAAAGGCCTGTTCCAATGGTTTTGAGAACTGTTGGGATATTTACCCATTTTTATGAGTACATTTATCAAATATCATCAAATAAATTAGTATCTAAATTACTTATAAATATATATATATATATATATATATCAAAATATATTCACAAAGGAAAATCTAGGTCAGTGGTTAAGTCATTGATATATAACATGGTGGTTGTGGGTTCAAACCTCCGCTGTAACTTTATATATATATATATATATATATATATATATATATACTTATCCCCACGGTTTCCCCAAACCATTGGGAAAGACCTATCCGAATGGTTTTCTCCAAACCATTGGGATTGGACTTTACCTATGCCAAATCACCTAACGACTTCCCAAACCATTGGTTTAGATTATACCAATGGTTTGTGGACCTATAACAATAGTTCCAAACTATTGTAATGAGTAATTTTTCCATTAGTGTATTTTTACCCAAAATTACCTGACACACCATTAACGATGGTAATAAAATTATTAGGTTTACTATTCATATTACCCAAAAGGGGTTTATTTACTAGATTTGGAATATATAATTATTAATATGAAATCTATTTTTCTAAATTCAAAAAACATATAGGGATAATATTAATTTAATATTAATCCCATAGATGGGATAGAAGAGTGAGTTTTTAAAGTGAAAATATTGAAAATTTTGATAAGTTGTTATCTTGATATTAAATATAAAAAATATTACCATGACCTAGATTAGATTAATAAATTTATAATTGATCTAATTGTAATTTTTAACCAATTTATAATATAATACTAAATTACAAATTAGTTAGATATAGAGTCGGGTTTCAATTAAAATTCAGTATTTTTCATAATTAATAAAAATGTGAAACTTATTATAAAAAAATACCAATATTATTTTAAAATTTCTCTTTAATTAATGTAGTTTAATTTTTAATTTTTTTATAATAATCTTATCATTTATTTTTAAATCAAGTGCACCCTCAAAAGGAATCAAAACTGCCTTTAGAAAAATTCTATTTTTGGCGTGTAAAAATAGATTTATTTTTATATATTGTCTAGAAAACACATAGGATGAATGATATAAATTAGAATGAATATTATATATATGTGTCATTAATATAATCCCAAAAGTGTAATTTTATAGTTTTATTGGTGTAAATAAAACTTGTGAAAATTTAAATTGTTTTCCAGAATATAGTTCATTTTTATTTTAAAAAAGTAATTTATTTTTGTTTTTAAGCAATTAGTTACCAAATAAATTATTTTATATAAATTCCTAAAAAATATTTTCTTAATTTTTTTAATCATGTTCACACCCTCCATTCTAATGGCTAGTTTATAATGGTAATATTTAAATAGCAATATCTATTTCTCCGTTTAAGCTCGATGTAGAGCAATGTGTATGCAATAAAACATAGTTTTTTCTTATTAAAATCTCAAGATGTTACAACTAAATATATTAAATTTTAAAAGATTAATTTTTCAATGAATGAGTTTTTCTGAATTATGGTGTGATTTTAATATTAATCAATTGAGATGATAAAATATGAAGGATTTTTATAATACAAAATATCATGGTATACAAATAATTTTTAATAGTCACTTAGATATTAATTGATATGAAATAATATTGAGAAAAATTGAGTTTAAAATTTCATTTTCAAATAAAAAACAATTTCCATTATATATTATATTTTCATATAAAAGTTAAATTTCTAAATTACAAACTTTTAATTTGATATAATAAAATTCATTTTCTGATTCATATTATGATAATTACTATTTGTTTTATTTTTTGGGATTTTCGTGAAAAGTTTAATTATAGATGAATAGTAAATTAATAGTGTTTTTATGGATAACCATAACTTTTATGACATCAACATGATATCAGGATGACATAAATATTTATTAAACAATTTTTTTAAAAAAATATGCTTGAATAATTTTTAGGAATTTAAAAAATTTAATTTACAAACCATTTTTTTCATTTTTGGACTAAAGATATGTTTTATTCTAATAAAAATAGTTTTCCCTTTCCCTTAAATTAATTATTTAATGATTCCATTCATTTTTGGGTTTTTTTGAAAGTCAACCAATTCTAAAATTTTTAAACATAAAAAAGTAAATGTAATAATAAATTATTCTATTCACAGTATTTGGAAAAAATTATAAAGTAATAAAATTTTAATTAAAAAAATGAAAACCTTTATCACTCATAAAAGGACCCCTTTACCATCCCTTCCAAGCCAGAAATTAAATTATAATTCATATATGCAGTTTACTAGTAATTATTCCTTTTATAAATATGACCCATGTTGGGTATATTTTTTTCTCATTATAATACACTAATTTCATCAAAAACAAGAATAATTTTAAGAGAATATACGATTTATTCTTTCATTATAGTGAAATTGTATCCTTCATTTTCATTTATTAATTTATTATAAATTTTAAAAATTATGATTTATATTATTACTGAATAAAAAATAATATAATTATCTATCTATAATAAGTTTAATTTAGAAAAAAACACAATATTATCATACAAATTCGCTTATTATACAATGTTTATGTTTGGGTCAGTTTAACATGACACATGGATGATGTTATAACATTTTATCATAAGGGGTTGTTGAAACATAATTATGAAAATAACCTTGAAATAACTCAGAGCTTTCAAAAATCTCCCATGGAAATAACCTGGAGCTTTCAAAATAATTATGCATATTCTTTACCAAAGCCTAGGTTGTCACATCTATGGGTTTCTTCTTCGAATATATAGGATTTCATCATGGATAATATTATTCATGGAGTCGAGGCAGGGTCTGTCTTAATGGTGAGGAAATGAACCCAATATTCTTCTAGCTACAACATTTATCGGTGCAGTAAGGGTTTCAGTGAGGTCAGAAGGGCCAGATTTGCCTCATTCCTGTGTTTCTTTTATCATAGAAATATTTTTTCTAGATGTTTCAGGAGGTCCCTATCCATACCTTATGGAAATTCTTGAGATGTGGTGAGTATTGATGTGGTATTAGGGGTTGAGAACTTGAGTCGATCTAGTTTAGATCTCGTGCGTCCTACATCGAAACCTCTGTGCAAGGGTTGTTTATTTGCTAATGGGTTTTTTAGATGAATTTACTAGCTTATGAAGGTTATCTTGTGACTATGGAGCCTCATATTTGTGGATCTGATAAAGGGAGTTTCACATTCATTTAAAACCCTCATGCACTTAAGGATATGTTATATGTTTGTAAATTTCCCCTTATCGGCTCTTTGATTCTTGGTAAGGGTGATAAACCTTTGAATACTAAGCAGGTTCAATCACATCTCTCCCTGAAATTGGAAATTTATCAATAGAGGATTGTTACTTTTATAAAGGGTTATTTTCATTTAATATTATCTAATTCATATGATAGATATTGTTCCTAGAGTTCCAGTTTTTATATGATTAATGTAGGGATCCTTCGTGTTTCTGCATGGTATTTGAGTTTCAACCCAAATACACAAAAACATTTAACTACACATATCTGGACTAGAATTAATTGGCTCATTTGGGTGCTTTATTATCCTATAATTCTTAATGATCTATTCTCATGTGTTGGGGAACACATTAAGATGGTTGAGAACACTATTGAAGGGAAATTTGGGTACATTAATAGAGTCTTAGTGGAAATTGGCTGGCTAATTCCTTTGTATGATTCTGCAACTCTATTTGAAAATGGTGATACAATTTAAGTTTAATTTGAATATGAGTTTATCCCATGTTTTAGTAAAATCATCATGGTTATAGGGAATGATGTTTCAAACTATAGGAATGTTCGACGAATCCAAGTCAAACATGAATGTACTTATCATCCTTCTGGTAAGAAAATTTTGAATAAAGACACAATGAATAATCAAACTTCTATATATGTGGGAATAAAAATAGTTGAATACATTATAGTGAATGATATACCTAGGTCAGACCGAAAAAATGATGCATCTACTTTCGGAATGGAGATTGGTTCACCCTTTTCTAAGGAAAAAATGGATGTATGAAGTCAAAGTATTAGATATTTAAATTCTTCCTTCAAATATGTCCTTCGTGGATCAAAATTAGGACCAATACTAACATTGGAACCAACAAAGGGTTTTGCTGACATTGATCATACTGAGAAAAATGATTTTTGTGAAGAATTGGGATAAGAGTGTTCCATATCTCAAAAAGGAATGTACAAGATGGAGGTCGATACCTCTATTGTTGTGATGGATGATTCAATTTGGATGGATTATTATAGAGAATATATCTCATTTGGATAAGGAAGAACCATAAGGAGCTTGAAAACAATCTAAGACATGGAAATAGGTTCCTCATCCAAAAAACTGTCGATGAGGGTGTGGCAGAGATGGGTGTGTCTGGTCTTCCAGGTATTCTCTAAAGGATCTCATTCTGGAGTAGGTTAAACTCAGCGAAATGTTTTTATGCTATTAAATCAAAAGAATTCGTAGTCAGAATGGGAAACATCTGATGAAATCCCTAATTATGGAGATGGTTCTGATTTTTAGTTTTTCTTTTTTTGATGAAGGTATTTCCTTTGATTGACCGCATCTATTCTCTTTTATTATTTTTTAGAATAAACTTTCGTAGGAGTAGGTTTTCATGGCTCCTAAAAATTTTCTGGTACTAATAAAAAATAATAAATATAAACTAAAAAATTTATAATTATATAATAAATGAAAAATAAAAGAGTAATATAAAAGTTAACACTCAAGAATATTATTTCTAAATATATTTATAATGATTTTATACTTATTATATAGGATATTAGAATAGATCTATGTAAGTGTGATTCCAAGATAATAGTTCTCTATCATGATTCCCATTCCTTATGTAATATTTTTAATTATGCACCAAATTTTCCTTGAAATGGTTTAATTATGTACCCATTTAATTTTTATATCATAAATTACATTTTAATCATGAGATTATAATTAAATATTTTCTTACTTGTTTGTTATCTTGATATATATATTTTTAAATCTATAACATTTTTTGACTCAATATCCTTTAGTTGAGTTATAATATTCTTGATCTTAATTCCCATATAATGGTTATATTATACTATATGATAATATAATATTTTAGTTCATATGAACTATTTTGTTATTTTCATTTAATTCTTAAAATATCATCTTTGATTAACTTATATATGATTAAATATGACACTCTAAAGGGCTTCTTAACTGAATTTTCGTTCATTGAGTTATATACATTCTTCGTTGTCTATTTTCTTCTTCTATGACTATATATATTATATCATAATATTTTTTAATGTATTATTTATACATTTTTATTGATTGAAAATTATTTCACATAACTATTTCCTTGATATATTATTACTGCACATGTTATGATAATTTAATGGGGTTCTTTTCAAATATCACTTTAAATTCGAGGTTCTCTATCATTAAATTCTAATATTATGAAATTCTATTTCATTTATATCTAAAAACACATATATTTTATTCTTCTATTGTTACATATTGGTTTCACATATCTTCTAGAAATTTTAATTCTTTTAGTTCACAATTATACTCTAAGGATGATTGTATGTGTCACCGATCGTATCAATTCATTTCAATAAGGAATATTTGTCCTTTATTTCTGTATTCATTAATTTAATTTATAAATATTATAATGTATTGTTAAAAGATTTATTAATTTTATCTTCTTTTACCCATGACTTTCATTTCAAATATTTTGAAGCAATATATATATTGTATCCAAAAGAGGTAATTTCTACTAACGTTTCACTCACATTAAGGAATCATTAAAAGAGTATCACTTTTTAATGAATACATAACGAATAAATTTTTCTAATATTATATTATTTATTATTAATAATGACTATTAACCATGTTTTCATGGTTTCCAATCTAATTTCTATTCCCACTATTTGGTTAATATCTCCCTTTTAAATTTAATAAATCAACAGTAATGGGTACTTTTTTTATTTTTTGATTAAATTATTGTATTATTTTTAAATTTTTTTTTTCTTCCATGTCAAAATAATTTAATTTTTATTATTATTACCCAATGTAAGTGATCTATTAACACCATCTATATTCTTTCTTATGATGAATGAAGATAATGTTTTGTATAATTTTTTTTGTAAATGCGTCTCATAATCATGTGTTGATCACACTATAATGGAATTATAACTATTTTAATATGGAAAATATATGTATTGTTTTTCATTATTTAACAGATAGAACCAAAAATATATAATTTTTTCAACGCATCAGGTAATGTATTCTCTCTCAAGAATTACTTAAATGAGAATGGGGAGTAAACCCAACCAACTAGAAGTCCATATCTATTTTTTTATGATGGTCTAGGTAGTGATAATTATAATTGAAATTTATTTTCTATGATTATATATATACAATTAATAAAATAAATCATAATTTTTAGGTTATCCTTTCTTAGAACATGATTATTGATTATTGTTTGCACACCTATATGTCTTGTTTCATATGATTATTAGAAAATAAACCAGTTTAAATTCAATACATATGGCCCATGATTAATTATTAAATATTCTTTTATAATGTGTTAATTTGTATTGATTTTATTATTGTACCAAAATATTCATCTTATTATCACTTCTAATATTTCATTTTTCTCTCCTATGTGTAGCATTACTAAGAATTTGAGTTTACCATATCTTATGTTTTAATTCACCATCTAAATGATGAATTGTATCATGTATTGAATATCTAAAAAGGTATCATGTTAGAACAACTTATTATGTGAGATTTTGTAGTATTATTGTGTACCATTAAGAATTTTTCGTTTTCTATAAAAGCTATTTTTAGAGGTAATTTTTTTATTTTAATATATAATTCTTTTCTAAATTATTTAAAACTCTAGGAAAAAAAGGTCCTGGATATGTATAAGATGAAATTTTTCAGAAAAATATTGTAATTATACAATCCAATTATTTGGGGATATAAATTTTGTTTCAAATAATCCTTATATAAATCTTGATGTTAGGATTCAATTTGTTAAGTATAATTTGATAGTTTTCAATGTACATATAAGTTATCTGTTTAAGGGGGTTCAAAATTTCAATGGAATATATACCATTTTGAGGGATTATATGATAGGTTTCTAAATTAGTTTGGGATAATCAGTTTTAAAAAATTTACTTTATTGAGGTATATATAACTTTTTTAGTTTCTATATGATTAAAGATGGAGTTATTTAGTGTTATTTGGGACAAAGGTATTATTGATTTTGTAAAAAAATTTAGGGAGTATATATAACCTTTAGTATAGAAATTTGATTTGTTAAATAGGCGATAAATTTTATTTGGTAAAAAGTTTATTATTTTTTTCATAAAATTATATGATTAATGTATATATATAAAATTATTAGATAATATGTGATTTTATGTCCGTGTTGCTGGTATTATTTGAGTTATAAATATTGAGTTAATTAATAGGATAATATGTTATCATGTTAATCATAATGTTTTTTTATAATTTTAGTAATAAATATTTGATTGTTATTAGGGATCAATAACATTGGAATAAATCATATATTAATTTTTCCAAGAAAATGTTTTCAAAAATATGATATTTTAGGATATATATCATTTCAAATAATTTTAGTTTCTTCGATTGCATGTGATAGATGAACCCCTTATATTAATTGAACTATTATATACTATATAGTAATAAAATATCTATTAACTTTGAATATTGAATAGGAGTAACATTGTTTTTTTAAAAAATATACATTTTTTATATAAAAAATATATTGATAAATAAGTACTCAATTTTTAGTTCTCTTCATATCCTTCGAAAATAAATCTTCTGCAAAAATTGTTTTTGTTATTATTTATACGAATATAATATAATTATTTTCTCTATCATTATAAAAGTTATTTTGAAAATCATAACTACATTTTTGAAAATGTAATGAAAAAATTATCCTTGATTGAATTTTTTAGATTTTTCTAAAAAGAGTAATTTTTTTATGAATATTTAGAAATAGTGATTTTTTTAAAACTATTTATGCCTTTAAATAAATTTAAAATATTAATTATGTATTTAAATTGTTTTATAAGTATCCTTAGTTCATGAATAATCCATTTATGGTCTATAGAGTTAATTTTATATTATAAATTGGTTAAATAATTATACTTAAGAAAACATTTTTTTCTATAAAACCGCTTTCCTTTTCCTCTTATTGGATTATTTTTAGTTTTCTATACCAATAATTTGAATTGAATTTGAAAAGGTGGATTTAATATATGGAATTTGATATTAGCATTTTTTTACAAGCCCATATTCATTTTTGTTCATAATTAACAGTAAAACATGTAAATAATGTTTCACCACAATTAAGGTTAAAACGGGATTTCTCAGGATTAAACTGAGAGATATGTGTGTGTTTTCCAATCAAACATGCCCAAATAATATTTGATATACATATTTGAAACTCATCCTATGCCACCTTTTAATATCTGGAAAATTATAATCATTTTTATTGAATATGAAATTGTTATATTTTAATCTTGTAAGATATTATAAGTGTGTCCTCTCCATTTATTTATTGATACCCCTCAGTTCTCTTGTTTAAACTAAATTTTTTCCTATATATTGACAAAAATATACTCAATTCTATTCTCAACTTCACTATCCATGAATTAGAGGTGTTAAACTTCTTAAAATTTCATTCCAAGGGTCCTTAAGAAATCATCTAAATAGAAATATAGATGAAGAGTTAATCGTCCTACCCATCCTATTTCAGGTTATAGATTTTTATTACAACTATAATTAAGTGTGATTTTATAAAATAATATATTCAGTATCATAAATGTTTGAAATGTTTTTATGATTATGTAATTACAATCATCGCACTTATTTTCCATCAAATGGGAAGCGGAAGTATCACTAATACATACATGTTGACCACCACTTATATGTAGAGATACAACTAATTTTACATTACCATAATTTATGGATTGTCATTATTATGGGTTTAATGTTTATATATTATATTTATGATATAATTATACTTTTATAATTCTTATATCATTTCTTAGATCAAAAAATTATATCCTTTGAATATTATTAAGATAAATTTTATTAATATATATGATACATATGATTTTATAATGATTCTAAAAAGTTAAGATATTATATTACTTTCTTTGGTTTCATTTATCAAAATGTCAAAACAATATTCATTCATCTTTATGATGTACCATCTTCATAGATGTTGTAATTCATTTTTCTATCCCTACACAACATATAAGAGTTTAAATATATATAAGGAATAAATATTATATTTAGATAATTATTATCATTTTTTATAATGTGGTAACATGATCAAAGTACACACACATGAAAAACTGAATCTAAAATAGCATAAAAAATGTAAGAATTAAAACCTGAAAATGATGATTTTAATGTAGAATTAGTATTAAATGGGTGGTAAAATGTTATAATAGGATAATATATGATATTATAAATTTCATATTTTATAGTAAAATATAGATATTAGAGGTTTTATAATCATTATTATCTTGTTATGAACTTTGGATATTCAAATAATATTTTAAGGAAATCCTATATTATTTCACTCTTTAGTAAAAAGTCATTTTTCTTACATGACAATGTTTTGTAAAAATTATTCAATGTTTTTTTATAAAATGATATTATTTTTAATGAAATTTTAATCATTTTTCTAAATATATATAAAAAAGGTTTAAAATGGAATCATTTTGTGGTTTTCAATTTTTTATTTTGACTTTTAATATAAGATGTGAAAGAAATCATTAATTTAATATTCAAGACATTAATATAATTTTATGTCATCATGACTTCTCAGTTTCCGGAAACATACTTTAAAACATTCCAAGGATATCTTTAAATAAATTGATTTCCTTGATATTTTTCAATGTTTTATATTTTAGGTAAGTTATTTTATAGTAAAATGTTCATTTTACTCAAGAAATATTTCAATTAACTATTAAATGAGTTTTTAATCTATGATAGTGTTCATTGATGTATCTTGTACATTATTAGGGATATGACTCACTAATATCATCCCCTATGATTATTTGGAATGATTATGAGGATGATGATTTAAGGATAATTCAATAAAACAAGTTTTTTTATGACATGTTAATTATGATATGATGAAACTATAATGAAACCCAATTATTTTCCATGAGATACGATATCATGAAATGATTTAATATTTATGAAACCTATATTATTTCCATAGGTTTTTTATGATGTATTTTTTATGATAGTTGGGAAAATATATACATGATTTTCATTATATAATGGGTGGGAGAAAAGATATATACACTACAATACATTGGGTAAAATGGATATATCAAGAGATACTAAGGACTAGAATGGGAAATGAACCTAATCTTAAAAGGTACATTTTACAATATTATAGTACGGGATTAAATCATGGAAATTGATATAATGAAATAGGGATTAAATCCAGTCCACTATAATTGTCTTTTCAGGGATCCTTGATAGATGAAATTATTTTCTATTCTAAATTATATACAAAATACTTATATATTTTGACAATTTTACACTCAAATAGATCATGTTCATTAATTACATTATCGTTCGTCTTTTATAAAAAATCCATTTTTTTTATTCTATTACTGAAAATTAGGTTCTATGATATGTTTGGTGTGATTTTAAAATGTAATGATAATTTTTTCATACCCTAATACTCATTTTATATGTAAGTGGTCATTAATATCTCCCTTTTTTACACTTAATGATCATTTGAGATCACCCTTTATTATGTTTCACTTATCCATGTTATTAATAAAGGTTTTAATTATGATATGTCTAAGAAGGGTGCACGTTATGGCGGACATAGTGAGAGATGATGTAGATCTCTTATGACTAAGTTGTTTATGTATCCATGATTCAAAATACACTAAACCTATATGATTCTGAAATGGATCATAGTGGTATATATTTAAAATTAATCTATTAAGATATAATATCTATATAAAAATGTATCATTCACTATAGTTTTTATCATAACATGGTTTAGTAACATTTGGAAAATTAGATTAGAAATCTATAGTGAGAACTCTAAGGATAATACTATATATATAATAATATCTTATATTATGGAAAACAGAGGAGTTTTTTTTTTCATGTAAAATATCTTTATCTTGATACTAAAATTCAATGTGGTTTTGGTATAGATGAATCTATGTGTAATAACCACAAATATATATATTTTTGAGTATATCGGGACTATTATTCGTTATTATGTTGAGTGTTCCTTTACTACACAACTAATTTGACACTATTAGATTATATTCATAGGTTAAATCAAATGTTCATTATAATGAATTCAAAAAGATTTTAAATGTTTATGATCTGGGATAATATATGAAAAACCTATGTTTACGTATATTGAAATGACGGTTTTGTGTTTTAGACATATGATAAATTATATTTCCTGAATATGTGGTTTCCCACTATGATTATTTCTCCTCACACAATGTATTTTGTATTTAGTAAATTGATCGAACATAAATGAATTATATTAATGCTGGATATGATGGAAAATTCTATGATTATACTCATGATAAATAAAATTTAATGGGATCTAGAATACATTATCTTGTTGGAATTATTAAAAAAAATTCTCATGCTTTAAATCATTCTGAGCTTCCAACCAAGTAAATTAGAAGAAAAATTTTGTTGAGACCTTCATGAGGAAATGAAAATATTCTATTAGTGGGTTCATTGATCAATTAATTTTTATATAATTGATCAATTCCACTAAAAATATATATATTTTTAATAAGTGTTTAGAACATGATTTTTGTTTTCAATTTATCATTTTTAACGCAAAGAGGATTGGTAGTTGTCTCTTATCAACAAAATGAGGCAATGTGAAATTTTTTTCCCCATGTTGTTAAAAGAATTTACGATATTATTTTTTCACAGGCACTTTTGTTGTATTCTTTTTATGAAAATGGATAAGGAGTTATTTGATATAATGTATAAGGATGATGAATCCGTTAATATATAAGAGAAATATTTTACAAAAATGGTGACAAATGATTTTGGTAGTATCATTTAACATGAATTTCATAAAGATTGATTCATTATTGGATTATACCATGTTTCTAATTGAATTTATACATAAAAGTCTTAAATAGATATGAAAAAATCATTTGATGTGGAATGAAGGTGGAAATATATATTGTAGTTACCCATTAATCTAATAATTTGGATAAGAAGATAAATATGTAATTCAATGGAAATTGTAATAATAAAAACCATAGTGAGAAGAATATTATTTTTCCATTATTCAAAATGTGTGGAAGGAAACATTGTTGGAATTTTCTTTAGGGTACTAGTAATAATTATAAGTGTGGAAGGGAGGGTGATCAATAAATCAAATACCTATGCGATCGGAAAACGTAGTTATCTAATAATAGAGAAAAATTATCAAAAAATACTTCACCCACACTCTAGTTTATCGAATTTAAAATGTATAGATATTATGAAATAGAGTGCTTAAATATTATGGATAATGATGTTAATCGATGTCAGAAACGTCTTAAGACCAAAGGAAAAGTGAAATCTCACGCAATGACTCTTGAAGTTTTTTGGAATGATAACAAAGTGATGAAATGCACAGTAGAAATTGACTATAGATCAATAAATTTTGTATTTTATATAGTTTTACACACTCATTAATATCTGATAAAATTTCTAGGTGAATCATGATACCTCCTTAATTATTATATGTTGAATTAGAAATGAAAACATCTAATGGTATGACATTCACATATTCAGTCTATAAATGTTCTCCAATTGATTTTTTTTGGGAATGTGCATTGTACAAATAACCTAATTCTTACACTAGCTATATTGAATTCTTTCTTTGGAGGTGTTCATTATATAAATCGTACATTAATTAATATGGATGAAAGGTTATGTTGAACATTCTAAATCAACCTATGATCTTATATTGTTTTATCAATAAATATAATCTTGTAATGGATATTGCATCAATTATATAGTTCAAGATACCTATTAAAATGGTATACTAATCTCATATGGTTGGAGAGAAAATAAAAATCAAATATATTCATATTGTATGATAATTCTTTGATGATTTTATTATTGAGCTTCATAATTTCCCTCGAAATCAGGATGTTGAGATTTCAATAGAACTCATGCGTTGTTCCAAAAATATTTGAAATAATCTATATTGAATGTCCACTATTGGGATCTAATAATTCCTGAATAATCTATAGTATATTCTTGATATGGGAATAATTTGGATAATTATATCATTATAGGGAGAACATATTAGTTTTCTTAAGATGATAAAGTTATTTAATCTGACTCATAATGGATTATTGTTAACTAAAAAGTATCAATATCATTAATAAATATTTTCATACAAATATTTATTATTTTTTAGATCAATTATGTGGAAAAAAATATTTCTCTATAATTGATCTTTGATTTGGATATTATTAATTGAGTGAAAAAAGGGCTAACCTTCCCCTGATAGCCTTATGTATGAGGTATGAAAAATATGAATTTATTGTAATGATACTTAGTCATAATTATATCACTAATATATTCATGTATTTAATGAATATACTTTTTATTGATTATATTGATTAGTCTTTGGTACTCTTTATAGATGAAAATACTTTATATTCAATTCCATCAAAAGAAAATAATGATAATTTGAGGTTTTTTTTGAAAGAATTTGAGGATGTAGATTTTGTATGAAAAACATATCAGGTAAAAATGATTATATAGAAAATTTCATTTTTGTGTACAATAATATCCTAAGAGGTTATATTGGTTGATCCATCAAAGATATAAGTTATTGAACATTGTCTTATCCTAACTACTACGATTATGATTTATTGTTTTCTTGATTTCCTAAAAAATTGCTGAAAGGTTTTTTATAATTTGTTATAGTTTTCTAATACACTCAAAAAGTTAACATGGAGGGGATCTAAGTACTTTTGGAGAGATAAATTTGATGCAAATTTCCTGGAACTATAGAAATGGCCAGTTAGAAAACTTATGCTTACACTACCTTACAGTGGAGAAGGGGTTTTTATCTATAGTGATGCATTAAATATGGTACTAGGGTAAAAATCTTGAATAATAATATGGTTATATCTTATACCTTATGAGAATTGAATGTTATGAAGAAAAATTACACAACTCTGAATTTGGAGTTAGCTATTGTAAAATTTGAATAAATGATTTCAATGAAATATTATTATGGTGTAAAGTATTATATATATGTATTTATAAAAAAAAATTAAATTTAAATATTCACAAAGAAGGTGATGAATATGAAAAAAACAAGATGGTTGGAGTAGATTAATGATTATTACTAGTCAATACATAACATCCTTGTGAAAGAAAACAGGGTTTCAAATGCCCGCAGTCGAAAGGATCATAATAGATTATCTCTGATGTGGATCACAAAGATCTAATATTTTTTTATTTGATATGGATGTATATATAAATCAGGATCAAAGTTGATAAATATTAACTTTATCAAATTAGTGTTCAAAAATATATCTATATGAATATTAAAGAGGCATAGAAGGAGGATGCATAACTAAAAAAAGAGGGAGAAAAATTTTATTGATTTCAACCATGATTTTAGTGTCATGATAAGGTTCAAGATCAATGTATATGTCTCATACATATGATATTTGATGAAGGATATTTTTGAATAATCTTATAGTTAATCATTATATATTAATCCTAGAGGTATAATGATCTATAGTGATCTTATAGATTATTTATGATGAGACAACAAGAAGATGTATATTATAGAGTATTTATCAGAATGTTTTATATTTCAATATGTTAAGGTTGAGAGATAGAATTATAATGTTTTTCTAAAATAATTACTGATTTAGTAATGGAAATAGGAAATCATTTCCATGGATTTTTTCATTGGACGCCCCCAAAATGTAAAAAGGAAATAATATTTTTGTGGATTTGTATATCTATTTACAAATCCAGAATGCTTCATTACTATCAATTAATATTAATATCATGATAAATTATCTAGGATAAAAATTGATAAGGTTTAAAGGTTGTGTGTAGTACCATATTCTATTATACTTAATTGGGATATGGGGTTTAACATGATATTTTGGTGAAGAATCAACATGCTCTTGATTGATAGTTTTGTTTCAGTACTTTTTATCATCTTCAAAAATATGGTTAGTCTGAGACAACCATTCCAACTTTTCCGGATACTTTGAGGAATGTATCTATGGATCTAAAATGTGTTTGGGATCAACACAATCATATTTTAATGTATTCTTACAATAATATCTTTTGGTCAAATATTCAGATGACTCCTAATAAATCCCTATATGGAAATAATTTTTAAAATCCAATATTAATGTAAGTAGTTAGAGAAATTAAGCTTCTAGGACCAATGATAAGTGAGAAAATTCCATTGAAATATGGATACATTTAGCAAAACATCATGGAATCTCAGACTCTAAAAAAATGTTTTTATAACAATCTTTGCTGAAATATAGAATTAAAAATGTATAGAAAGTTATTCCATTAAATTTCCAAAATGAATTTGGTTATGATATTCAAAAATAAGTTAATGATAATCACTTGTTCAATTTTACCCTTCATGATTTATAAATCGGTAGATATTTTAGCTTATCACTTGGTTATTCCACAAAAAAATCACTCAAGTAAAAGATGTGTTACATGCATCTCCCATGAGGAAGTATATAAAAAATACATCACATTTACTAAACTTAAAGGTTTTATAACTATAAAATTATCTTTCTTACAAAAAATGTATAGAAATATTGGATCATAAAGATAATGTGCTATAGAAAAACACTATATTTTAGGAAAAAGTTTTTTAGAGGAATCAAAAAAAGTTAGAACCTATATGGGAACTATAGGATATGATGAAACGTATATTTACCCATTTTTTGAAGTAAAGTTACATATTATATAGGATAAAATTCATTTTAAGGATTATATAATTTAAAACATAGTGATTTTTAGATATATTTCTTTTCAAATAAATTAAATTTATTTGATAGCTTGTGATATACGGAACCCCGAGTCTATATAAACCATCGTATAATATACCATTATAATTGAGAATTTTTGTTGGCTGAGAAAATTGGAATAAGAAAATTTTAAAAAAAATGAATATATGTTTTATATAAACAAATGTATGGATAAGTAATTAACCAATTTATTGGTAATGTTTTTATATGATCCAAAAATACAATTTTCTTCAAAATGGGTTACATATATTTTTTTGAGAAAATTATAAAAATTAATTTTTTCTATCTATAACAAAATTATGTCCTGACCCGTCCTAGTGGGGCCCACACCGTGACTCCCCAAGCCCACCTCCAATAGGCCATGGGCTGGTGACTAGCACAGAGTAGCCATATTACTAACATGGGAGGCATTGCCTATGTACCTGTACACACATAGACATATCCAAGCCCACAATGATAAAATGTAAAAACCACTATGGAAAAAATGCATGTATACAACTAAACCCAACAACAAAGTACGACAAAAGGTAGAGTCCAAAAAATTAAACTGGGCCAGAATACAAGCCCATAAAAAACAAGAGAGTCTGAAAACTGCAAAGTCCAACCTGTATGAACAAAAGGTTCTGGGACTGCTGCTCGTAGCCATAGGAATGCCTCGGCCTATAGGGAACTTTGAAAGCTCGATCCTGTCCTGGTCCACGCTGGACTTTGTCAAAAGGATTCTCATCTGCACAAGACACCAAACATGCGAGCAAAGCCCATATAGGGGTTAGTATAACAATACTCAGTAGAGGACCCCGAAAAACACAAAATAGTACACAAAGTAAAGGTACAGTCAGCTATACAAAATGTATGTCTACAGAACATATAGAACAAACCAGATATACTAGAAACCTAGAACCGTAGTCTAGAGACAAGTTGCACAACCGCACACCCCCATTAGGGATTCGGTTTGAAGATTCCGTGAAGCACTACTACCAGGAGAACACACTCCACGAGTATTACAGATCTGATGTCGTCCTTCTAAGAAGTACCATCCGTCGGGAATCATCACGATTGGTAGTTACACTCATTACAGTAAACACACTCTTGAGTGGGAAGATTTCTGATAGATAGAAGCACTCATTCTGGGAGACACTCTCTTGAGTGGGAAAGATCATGATACACAGATGAGGATCACTTCCAGGGCCATGGTGGATATTGCGACTCATCTAGATTCACTAGTTAGGTGATACAACAGCTAAATAGAGGATCAACGCTTGGTAGAGTTGTTCACATCGATTCCTGACTCTACCTAGGGTCATGAATTGATAGAGGATCTCAATATGGGCCTCTCGGATGGATATCTGACTCTATCATAGAATGTCCTACTGAAGGGATCATAATCCTGTGTGAGGAAATGATGTCTGACCTTCAGGGGAACGAGAAGAAGGGGCACAAAACCAAACAAAATATGTCCAAGATACGGTGAACAAGAATACAATAGGGTTTTCCCAAAAGTACACGACGTGTAGAAAGTTACACGCCATGTTGTCTGACCCCGGGTACTACCCGTGTACAACGGTCTGTGTCGTAGGCTGGTCGTGTAGAAAAACTAAGTTCACGACATGTAGTATGATGTATGCGCTATGTCCGAGTGACTGGTGTTGGCCCCGTGTATGTTGGCCATGTGCCCGTACACGGTTATCAACCTGTGTACTCTAACCTGTGTTTGTGTATCCCCAAAATACCCACCGAGTCCCACGTAGTCGTTACTGTCATGCTTTATAGGATGTGTTCTGAATCCGTGTAGATCATCCCCTATCTGTGTACTTCCCAAAATACAAGCCAAGCTTCGGGGAAAGTCCAACACGCCATGTGATTAGGGTCACATGTGGTGTGATTCCTCTGTAACCCCCGAAACCTTAGTTGCCACCAGTACTACATGGCGTGTTCTATGGTAGTACACGCTGTGTATTCTGGAAATTTCTAGTAACACAGACTTCCACAGTCGCACCTCTGGTGATGATCCATTTGTCGATCCGACCACCCGATTGCCATGATAATTCCAAGTTTGGTCTCCCCGCCACCAAAAAGCTGATCCCGATGTTTTCGGACCTCCAATCGACTCCGGAAACATGATTTGATCTTCCCGCGTGAAGAATTCTCGAAGAACGCCCTTTTTCGATCTTGTCCGATTCGTCATCTGCCATCATCGCCACACCTCTGCAAGGTAGTTGAGGTATAGAACCTTAGATTTGGGATTGATGTGTCGCAGAACAGATGTGAAATGATCCTTTGGTCGTCGCCCCGCGAAGAACACGAAGAACGCGCAAGAAAAGAAAGGGGGTGGAAATCCAATAAAGAAAGTGAGGAATGAACCCCCACCATCGTTCGTCACAACGTTGATTCTTACTCCGTTTGTTGATCTTCTCCCTTTATTAGGCTTAAACAGAGCATGAATCAACAATAAAAAACAAAATGGATCAATTCCCCAAATCATCCTAATAAAACCCTCCCTCAATAATGAACGAATCTGCGGATCAATATGTTCGTGGTTGATCCGCGTTCGTCTTTTAGAATAAAAAACGGGGAAAATAATTCAAATAAAAAACCCCTACCTCACCTTGGATCAGTCACTGATGAAGGTGTCATGATGCTGTCGTCATCAAGATCCTTAAACATTTTTGGCGTAATAATTATCAACTTCGATCCATCGTCATTCGTCGTTGAGGGTTCGCTCCAGCGCTTCGCGGATCCTCCAGCGATTTTTCCCAAAAGTTCGTTAACGAACACCAATCGCTTAACCCATTAAAAAGGGAAACATGTTTGGCATTTAATATAAAATGAGGTATTAATGACTCCATCTTTCCATTCTTGAGTCATTATGACACGTCATTAAAAAGGAAACAGATGTCCGGTCACTGCCCTGCAGCGGATGTTTCCGTAAAAATAAAATAAACATTTAGCAATTTATTTTATTTTCATTTTACTAATAATGTCCGAAAATTAACTTTTTCCCTCAACCCATGTCGGGCGAGGTTAGGATCATTCTTAAGTAATGTCATCATCTTGGATGCAACGGTACCTTCATATTTTTAATCAAGTCATTTGTTTGTAAACTGCCACAACCGCGCACAAGTTCCGACTCACTTAACTTAAAAAAGGTTCAAACCACCATTCCGAGCTCACTAGACGACAGAATGAGGTGATGTCTTCATGAACGGTCTCGAAGTAATTCCATATAATATTTCAAAAATAATACTTAGAAAAATATAAGACATTACATTCTCCCCACATTTGGGATTTACGTCCCTGAAAAGCCAAAACAAAGGCTACTCAAAATGATTTGGGTACTGGGCATGGATATGAGCCTCCCACTGCCACATGCTCTCCTGAAGACTCCCTTTCTGCCACCGGACATGCACAAAGAGAATCAATCAACCATGAAAGATCCTCTCCTGCCAATCCTTGATCTCCACCGGGTACTCAACAAAGGTCACTTCATCCTCGATGTCCAGCTCGCCCCAGTTGATGACGTGCGACGGGTCGTGCACATACCTCCTCAGCTGCGACATGTGGAAGAAATAATGTACCCGATGAAACTGTGGAGATAGATCTAGGAGGTAAACCACCTCACCAACTATGAAAAGTATCTGGAAGGGTCTGATGAACCTCAAAGATAGCTTGCTGCCTCGGCCAAATCTCTGTAACCCTCGTTGAGGTGAGACCCAAAGGAAGACATGGTCTCCCTCTTCGAAATCCATAGGCCTCCATCGTCTATTAACATAAAACTTCTACCAGATTTTTGCAGTCCTCATCTAGTTTCAAATGATCTAAACCCTCTCTGTGGTAGCCCACACAAACTCTGGACCCATGAGTGCTGACTGTCCGGGGTCAGTCTAGCAAAGTGGTGATCGGCAAGGTCTCCCGTACAAGGCCTCGAACGGTGCGATACCAATGGTGGAGTGGTAGCTATTGTTCTCTGTAAACTCCACCAGTGGTAGGTGGTCCTCCAAGCTAGGACCAAAGTCCAACATACAAGCTTGAAACATATCCTCCAGAATATGAATGGTCCTCTCCGTCTGACCATTAGTCTGGGGACAAAACGTTGTGCTCAAGCGTAGCTGAGTTCGAGAAGCCTCTTGCAATCCCTTCCACAACCGGGATGTGAAGCAGGCGTCTCGATCTGAGACTATAGTCAAGGGGAATTCATGAAGCCAAACTATCTCTTGCACATATAGGCGTCTCGAGCTCTCTACGAAACTCTTCTCCCTAATAGCTAGGATGTGGTGCGAGTTGGTGATTCAGTCAACGATCACCCAGATGGAATCATGCCCCTTGGACGTCTGTGGTAAGCATGTCACGATGTCCATCAATATTCCATCCCACTTCCACTCTGGATCTTCCAGGGGTGAGCTAATCCCACTAGAACCTGGTGCTCAGCCTTCACCTGCTGGCATGTGAGGAACCGAGAAATGAACTTCGCTAATACTTTCTTCATACCTGACCACTTGAACCTTTGTTGGAGACCCTGGTACATCTTTGACACCCCAGGATATAATGCCAAAGGGGATGTACGAAACTCCTTCAGGACCTCTCCCTACAATGCAAATGGTATCACTGTGCGTCCCACGAAAAGAATTACATGCTCCACAACTTGTGAATATCCATCAGGTGCATGTCCTATGGATAACTGAGCACGTAAAGCCACATAGTCTACATCCCCAAGATTTTCCTCCCTAACTCGCATTAAGAGTAGAGGGGTGGGAACGATCAACTACAGGTAAGCTTTATCCCCTCCATCCATGAAGGATAACTGCAATGCGACTAACTTATGTGTTGCCTCACTCAACAGCAGTGACCTCGAACTTTTTCTAAGAGAATCCGCCACCTTGTTCCCCTTTCCAAGAGTATAGATGATCTCGAAATAATAGTCTTGGATGAACTCTTTCCATATTATCTACTTCAGATTTAGATCTTTCTGTGAAAAGATGTACCTAAGGATCTTGTGGTCAGAGTAGATTATAAACTGCTCCCCCATCAGGTAGTGTCACCACATCTTCAATGTGAAGACCACCACTGCCAACTCGAGATCATGGGTCGCAGAGTTCTGCTCACGTGGCCTAAGCTAGCGCGGACCATAAGCATTCACTGCATGCTGCTGCATTAGGACACAACCAAGCCCAGTCCCTGATGCGTTGTAGAAAACTATGTACTCGACACCCTCCTTCGGAAATCTCATGACTGGGGCACTCGTCAAACTCTCTCTCAGCTGCTCAAAATCATGCAGGCACTTCTCCGTCCATATAATGTTTTTCCCCTTCCTGGTCAAGGCTATCATTGGTGCTGCTATCCGGGGAAAATCTGGGATGAATCTCTAGTAATATCCTGCCAACCCACAGAAGCTGTGCACCTCCATCACGCTCTGAGGTGGCTCCAATACTAGCACAACCTCCACCTTGGTTGGGTCCACAGCTACTCCATCTGCTGAGATGACATGTCCCAGAAAGTGGACCTCCTGAATCCAGATCTGTAACATCGAGATCATCCCATAAATCTTGTGCTCCCGTAGTACGTCCAGAACCATTGACAAGTGTCTCGCGTGCTCCTCCTCTGACACTGAGTACTCAAGGATTTCATCAATGAAGACCACTACGAACCCATCCATGTATGGCTGGAAGATCTTGTTCATTAGTCCCATGAACACTGCGAGGGTGTTTGTCACACAAAAAGGCATCACCAAGTAATCATAGTTACTGTAGAGGCATCTGAAATCCCTCTTCGGTATATCCTCATCCCACACTCGTAGCTGGTGAAAGCCTGATCGAAGGTCAACTTTCAAGAACCACTATTCCCCTCTTAATTGATCGAAGAGGTCATTGATTCTCGACAGTGGATAATTTTTCTTCACCATCACCTAGTTTAGGTGCTGGTAATCCATGCACAACCTCAGACTCCCATCTGCCTTCTTAGAAAACAAGACTGGGGCCACCCAGTGTGAGACGCTGGGTCTCATGAAACCCTTTCTCTCCAAATCATCCAACTGCACCCTCGTCTCTTGATGTTTTGCGGGAGCCATCCAATAAGCTGATGAGTAAATCGGTGTCGTCATGGGGTGTAATTCGATTCAGAAGTTGATCTCCCTATAGGGAGGTAATCCTAGAACATCTTCGGGAAAGACGTCCTCGTACTCCGCCACTATTGCTGGGAACTGGGGGCTCACAACATCCACTACTCCGAGGGAAAGTATAGCGAACTCATGTGCAATTGGATGCACCCTCCTGTGCATAAGTCCATTCTGTTCTGCCTGGGTTTCCTTCTCTCTGAAAAAGGAAAACCTCATTCCATCTTGGTGGACACACCACACTCTTCGCCTAAAACAGTCAATCTGGGCATGGACCGAAAATAACCAATCCATACTGAGAATGACATCGTAAGGCCTCGACTCTACCACCTAGTGGTTCCAACTAAAACTATCGCCTCCAAGGGTAAGATCACACTGTCTACAATGGTGCGTGATCATAGAGTCTCCTCCCGTAGGTGTCTCCAAACGTAATGGTAGAGTCAACGGTTCTACCATAATCTTACGGTTTCGTGCAAGACATGTGGCTATGAAGGATTGACTGGAACCTGTGTCTATTAAAATGACAGATAAGGTAGAGAAGACACAGATCGTACCTCGAATCATCACTGGAGTCCCTAGGTCGCATGCCTCGACCACATGATGCTGTCACCTCCCCTCTCTCCCAGATCCCTGAGCCTAGTGCGGACCTCCTAGGGGTGGTGGTGGAAATAAGTTGAAGCGCCTACCACCACCTGCAGCTCTCCCTGCTCTTCTACCACGTCTGCTGCCCGATGGGTCTGCCTGTTCCATTATCTGCCTCTGCCTCAGCAGTCCATCCACCACTTCCCTGTCAGCAGCTCGACGAGTCAGGAAATCCCTAGCGAGATGTCCCATAATGTCACATGCATAGCATATCTTCTCTCTAGGCTGACTATATCCAGCATGAGAGCCCTAGATTTTCGATCCCCTGTCCTGGGTCCTCCTATGACCTTTCCCACATCCAGTTCCTTATGCCTGACGTCAGCTCCTTACTGCCAGGGTCTCTGCACCTGTCTGCCTACTGCTGACTGCAGGAGGTTGTCTTTACTTCGCCATGTATCTCTTGATCACCAAGTCTTTCTCGAGCACTCCAGCATAAGTTGATATTCATAGAGGTCTGATACTAGATCGGATGTCTCATCGTAGACCTTGCTCGCTGTTCTGAGCTCTGATGTACTGGTCCCTGACCATATCCATCGAGTACCTGGTGAGGTTGGTGAACCTCGAAGAATAGTCATCTACTGTCATACTGCCCTGCTGGAGCTGAAGAAGCTCCTGGATGCATTCATCTCTCATCATAATCGGAGATAAATCCTCTCTACAGAGACTCTCAAACTCCTCCCACGAAATAGTCTCCTCGTCGTGAGGCTGTGTGGTCAGACTCCACCATCGTCCCGCCGAAACCTCAAGAAGGGTCGCTCCTAGGATCATAATCTTGTTTGCTGGTGTCCTCACTAGATGGAAAACTCTAGTCACCGCCTCAATCTAGTCCTCAGCCACCTGAGGGTCGGTATCGCCTCAGAACCTGAGGGGTCTTTTTCTCTAGAACTCATGGAGAGCGCTAAGCCTGTGCTGCTTGCCGGTCGGAACTGCAGGTACCACTGGCTTCTCCACTGGTGGTGGCATAACCGGTGCACCACCTGGTGGCAAAGCATGGGGAACTGGTCCCTGTATCGAATCCTTGTCACATAGGGGGTCATTCTCATCATCGTGTTGCTGAATCCTAGCAGGTATGCGTCATAGATGAATCTTGTAAGGAAACAAGATGTAGCATGGTCAAAGAGTGTATCTGGATAGCTGGCACAAAGGACATAGAAAATACCAACCATTCCTATATGATGAATGTGCCTTTTATTCCCCTGCAACCTGTGTTTTCATGTACCGAGTAAAAAATTAGGTTATTAGAGTCCTGGTGTATAGATATGTCGGCCTCCACACCAACATTGGAGTCTCTGGCCTGAAAGGTGAACCCGAATCATTCAACACTATTTCCCCAAACCAAACTCACAGACTCTTGGTCCTATGGTAGACCATACCACCTCTGATACCACTCTGTCATGAAACGTCCCAGTGGGGACCGCACCATGACTCCCCAAGCCCGTCTCTAATAGGTCAGGGGCTGGTGACTAGCACAGAGTAGGCATATTACTAACATGGGAGGCATTTCCTATGTACCTGTACACACGCACACATCTCCAAGCCCACAATGCTGAAAATGTAAAAACCACTAAGGAACAAAAATGCATGAATACAACTAAACTCAAAAAATAGAGTACGAATAAAGTTAGATTACAAAAAAAGTAAACTGGGCCAGAATACAAGCCCACTAAAAAGAAGAGAGTCTGAAAACTGCAAAGCCCAACCTATAAGCACAAAAGTTACTGGGACTACTGCTCGTAGCCGTAGGTACACCTTGGCCTGTAGAGAACATATAATTCTTGGTCATATTCTGGTCTATCCTAGACTCTGTCAAAAGTCTTCTCATCTGCACAAGACACCAGAAGTTTGTGCAATGCCCATGCAGGGGTGAGTTAACAATACTCAGTAGAGGGCCCCGAAAACCACAAAATAGTACACAATGTAAAGGTATAGTCAGCTATGCACAATGTATGTCTACAGAACATATAGAACAAACCACATATTCTAAAAACCCAGAACCATAGTCTAGAGACAAGTCGCACAGCCGCATACCCCTGTTAGGGATTCAATTCAATGATTTTGCGAAGCACTCGTCCCGAGAGAACACACTCCACGAGTCTTACGGCTCTGATGACGTCCGTCTGAGAAGTACCATACATCCGGAACCATCATGAGAGGTAGTCACACTCATTAAGGGAGACACAATCCTGAGTGGGAAGATATTCAATAGATAGAGGCAATCATTATGGGAGACACACTCCTGAGTGGGAAAGATCATGATACACAGATGAGGATCACTGCCAGGGACGTGGCGGATAACACGACTCATCCGGATTTAGTAGTTAGGTGATACACCAACTAGGTAGAGGATCAAAACCCTGGAGAGTTGGTCACATCGATGCCTGACTCTACCTATGGTCAGGAATGGATAGAGGATCTCAATCTAGGCCTCTTGGTTGGATGCTTGACTATATCACATAAAGTCCTGAAGAAGGGATCATACTCCTATGTGAGGAAATGATGCCTGACCTTCAGGGGAACATGAATAAGGGGAACTAACCCAAATGAAAGATGGCCATGATATGGAAAACAAGAGGACCATGCCATTTTCCAAAAAGTACACAAAGTATAGAAAGTTACACGCCGTGTTGTATGACCCCGGGTACTACCTGTGTACAACGGTCCGTGTTGTAGGCTAGTCATGTACAAAAAATGAGTACACGACATGAAGTATGATGTACATGCCGTGTCCTATTGACTGGGGTTGGCCCCGTGTACACTGGCCATGTGCCCGTACACAGTTATCAACCTGTGTACTCTAACCCATGTCTGTGTATCCTCGGAATACATGCCGAGTCCCACGTAGCCGCTCCTGTCATGCTGTATACGCAGTGTTCTGAAGCCGTGTAGATCATACTATGTCTATATACATCTTAAAATACACACGGAGCTTCTGGTAAAGTCCAACACACCCTATGACTAGGTTCACATGCCGTGTGATTCCTCTCTAACCACTAAAACCCTAGGTGCTGCCAGTAATACATGGAATGTTCATCGAATGTACACGCCGTGTATTTTGGAAATTTTCAGAAACACGGACTTCCGCCATCGCGCCTCCAGTGATGATCTGTTTGTCGCTCTGGCCACCCGATTGCCATGAAACATCCAGGTTTTGGTCTCCCCGACACCACGAAGCTACTCCCAATGTTTTCGGACCTCCGATCGGCTCCGAAAACATGATTTGATCTTCTCGTGCGAAGAACGCTCAAAGAACGCCCTTTTCCGATCTGGTCCGATTCGTCGTCCGCCAACGTCGCCACACCTCTACAAGGTCGTTGCAGTGTCGAACCTTCGATTGGGATCATTTCATCGTGGAAAGGATGCTCAATGATCCGGTGTTCGTCACCCCATGAAGAACACGAAGAACGCACGAGAAAAGAAAGGGGGTGGAAATCCAATCAACAAAGTGAGGAACAAACCCCGCCGTCGTTCGTCACGGCGTTGATCCGCTCCCATTAGAAGGATTAAATGGAGTAAGAATCAACAATAACAAAAAAACCTGGATCAATCCCTCGAATCATCCCGATAAAACCCTCCTGTAAGAATGAACGAATCCACAGATCAACTTGTTCGTGGTTGATCCGCGTTCGTTGTTTAGAATCAAAAATGGGGAAAAGAATTCAAATAACAAAATCCTACCTCAGGTAGGATCGGTCGTTGATAAAGGTGTCACACCAACGCCTTCATCTAGATCCTTTCACGTTGTTGGCGCAATGATTTTCAAATCTGATCTGCCATGGTTTTCCATTGAGGGTTTGCACCAGCGCTCCGCGGATCCGGCAGCGATTTTTTCCAAAAGTTAGTTAACGACCACGAATCACTTCACCCATTAAAAAGGGAAACATGTTTGGAGTTTAAGATACTATGCGGTATTAATGACTCCATATTTCTGTTCATGAGTCATTATGATGCGTCATTAAAAAGGAAACCGATGTCCCATTACTGCGCTGCAGCGGATGTTTCCATAAAAATAAAATAAACATTTACTAATTTATTTTATTTTCATTTGACTAAAAATGTCCGAAAATTATCCTTTTCCCTCAACCCATGTTGGGCGATGTTAAGCTCATTCTTAAGTAAATTCATCATCCTAGACGCAACAATTCCCTCATATTTTTAATCCATTCATCCGTTTGCAAACTGCCACAACCGTGCACAAGTGTCGACTCACTTAACTTAAAAAAGGTTCAAACCACCATTCCGGGCTCACTGGACCATAAAATGATGTGCCTTCTTCGCACCTGGTCTCAATATAATTGCATTTAATATTTAAAAAATAATACATGGAAAAATATGAGACATTACAAATTATTTGAGAAAAATAAATTAATTTTTGTAGTCATCATCTAAAAATTATCTTAGTGTGAATTTTTGATAATGATAAAAATAGAATGTTTTTTGACTAATAGTGAAACTACTGATTTTTATAAAAAAAATGTATTTTAATTTAAATCATGTAAATATATATATTTATAAAATTCTATTTTAAAAAATATTATTTTATAAATATTCAATTTAAGGTGTTTAGAAATAAATTTATGTCTTATTTTTTTATAAAATATTTTTATACTTAAGAAATAATTTTTTTAGAAAATATATTTTATCACCTTTTAAAGGATAAATTTTAAATTATAATTTTACACCAATATAATTTAAATTTGATAAAATCGATTATATTTTTAAATTATAAGGAAAAAATATTAATCAGTCCACATTCATTTTTTCTATAATGAATAGAATATATAGTTGAAAATTATTCACCATGGTAAAGGTTAAAGTGGGTCTGCTGGGGGGTTTAAACGATAAGATTGTGTTTTTTTACATCTTAAAAGTGTTTGAATTATTTTATCTAGAAATATATAGACATCTTCCTATACAAAATTTTAATATATTTACATTTTCCTTCATTTTTTAAGAGTACGAAATTATTATATTTTAATCTTTTAAGAAATTATAAGTGTGTCTACTACCACACCAATAAAAGGAAAACCCTCCTTTATCTTATTTTCACCACATTGAGTAATATAGATCATCCAAACACTACACAATTATAATTAAAAATTACATATATATAATTTATATGTGCTTATATTCTTAAAATACCATTCAAATGGTCTTTAAGAAAGTATCTAAAGAAGTGATACCAAATAAGAGGTAATCATCCTACCCTAACACTTTATATTTATTTAGTATTATAACTCCTATAATTATTTTTTATTCATCATAAAATAAGAAATTTAGTATCCAAAATATAGTGAAATTATATTATTTTTATTTTACCACCACTATTCACCCGCTTTTCCATCAAAAGAAAAGTTAAACATTTAGCACATACATAAGTGTGTTCCACCATCTCCTTATTGGGATACACTAAATTTTATATAAAAATATTACCTGTATGGATATTATGATGGATTTAATGCTTATATATAATATATATGATATAATTATGATTTTTAATTATAATATCATATCATCCTTCTAACATTTACCTTATTTGGAAAATAATAACATTGCTCGAGCATATATTAGGACTACCACCAATACAAAGAGATGGGATTAATTTTTAATAACTCTATACATGAATGGTAATAAGTATAGATTTATTAATTATATTTATAATATATATGATATAATAAATATTTTTTAATGGTGAATTATTATTTCCCTTTCATTCATTCCATCTTTTTAAATTTGGAAATATCGTTAATGCATATGTACAAACTACCATCTCCATGAATTGTGTAATTCATTTTTATATATCTACATTTTATGAATGAATTTGAATATAAATATATTTAATTATATAATGATATTTATAAAATGATAATTTTTTTAGATGATGGAAGAATGATCAATGTAAAGGGACTAGATATACTGATCCAAAATTCTCATAATGAAGAAAACAATTAACACAGATAAATAATGATTTTAATAAGGAATATTTATTAAATAGGTGTGGAAATTTTATAAGGATGTAATATATGATATTATAAATATGATAATTATTTTTTTATATATTTATAAAATATTTTATTACATTATACAGGTAGTTAATGTGATTTTAAAGAAAGGCAAAGCTTGAGGTAAGGTTTTTATATTACAATCTCATTATTTATCTAGATTGTATATGGTTAAGTTTCCAATGATTAAATTTTATAAACTATCACTTATGAATTGAATGAATTTTCTTATCCTCTAGATATATCTAGTTATTTTTTATTTTCATTTAATTTTACTATCTCTATAAACCCTAAATAATGAAAGATTTTTTATGGAAATCCGAAAGAATTTCTCTCTTCACTCAAATATTCTTTTCTATTAATTTCTATGTTTTCTAAAAAATTTCTCAATAATTTTTTTAATATTATCTTATACTTGTTTAATTTCATTTTTAATGATGTTTTAGTTTCTATCAATTTTTTTAAAATGGGAATCTTCTTATCATTTTTGAAACAAGGAACTTCCGATATTTTACTAAAAATATAAATGGAAACTTTGTTTTAACATACATAGAATGAAAAAAATTTCCATCTACCATGAAAAATAATTTTTTTGAAGATTATATTACATGTTTCCATGGTTATTTTCAATGAAAATTATTTATTCAAAATTGTATGTATTTTTATATTTTTAATTAGTGATTTCGAATTGAAAGGGGTATTTTATTCATAAAATGTTCTAGTAATATTTTAACGTACGTTTCATCTATAAAAAATAGTTTGATGTTAAATATGATTTATCGGTGATATATATAATGATAATATCCCATTTTAATATTTTGATCATCTATGGTGATGCTGATTTAAGGATGATTATATAAAAATATTTTCTTTACCATGTGTTAATTAAGTTTTTATAAACACCTAATAAAACCCATTTCATATCCAAGGATTATTCTATGATGAAATGATGAAATATTTATGTAACTCATTTCATTTCAATGGGTTATACTATGATGAATATTATATAATATTTTCTCCTAGATATATATCATTTGCATTTTGTGACTTGTATAATGGATATTTTATATCCCTATAATGAGTTAGGTAAATATGGATATCCCATTAAATAATATAGACTGGAATGGGGGGAGGGGTGTGGGTTAACCTAGTTTAGTGAGGATATTTTTCCACTCGGATAGTCATTAGAGTGATCTTTGACTAAGGATAAGTTAATATTGTGATTGAACATAGTTCACCATGATAGTCTTGTAAGTGATATTTGACTAAAGAAATGATTTTCATTGATTATGTACATTCCATAGTTTTATGTATTCTATCAATGTTAATATCACATGGGTCATGTTTCTCGATTCGTTATGATTTATATATTATAAAATTTCCAAAATTATCCCATTACTCATGATTATAACTTTTGATATCTTGGGAACGGAACTCAAATGTCAGTATCATGTTTTCATACCCTTATTCTAATTTTTTACTTATGTGATCATTGATATCTCAATTTTTACCCTTACTGAGAATTTGATCTCACCCTTTATTATGTTTCATTTCCCAAGATTATGAAGGATGGTAATAATCATGATATTTCTATGATGGTTTCTTTTTTTGAATAACTTAGTGATAAATTATACATATATATTATAAACATATTATTTTTGTATACATATTTCCAATGAAACTAAAATGATATTATTATTGTGAGGACTGTAATGTTTTATATTAAATATTTATCTAAAAATTCTAATACCTATTTGTGAAATATAGGGGTTCTATAATATGATCAATGTTTTATTATGTTTTAGGTGTTTTTTTCAAGAATCGATT
The DNA here is from genome assembly GCA_963277665.1 of Viscum album. Lineage (NCBI taxonomy): Eukaryota > Viridiplantae > Streptophyta > Magnoliopsida > Santalales > Viscaceae > Viscum > Viscum album. The sequence continues at coordinate 51,317 of CAUJRU010001831.1, forward strand.
ATTTTAAATTATTATTATATTTCATATTTTATCCTCCGCATCTATGTTCCCTCTTACTATTAATATTTTCATTTCTTATTATTGTTCCAATGGGAGTTTTGTTACATTTTTTGTCAAAATTGAAATTATTTTTTGTAGACAATTCTACTTAAAAACTTTGATAAGTTTTATAGATTAGATTTCGTTAGATTCGAGTAAGAGAATTTCATAATATATTATAAGAAATGTTCCTTAATAATTTAAATGGGTCTTTGTCGATATTCAAGTTCCTAACATCATGAACATATTCAAAATCCAATAATATTTTTTGGAATTCATATATCTGGGAATAAGAACAGATATTCATGTAATCCATTATCACAAGATAAAACATTGCTTATTTTACAAGATGAAAAGTTTTAGGAAATTTATATTTCTGAGTTTGTATAAAGGGTGTTAAATTGGTTTCCAAAGAAAGCATGGGTTACAAGACATAAAATGTTGAAATACTTTATTAGATTGATTTAATCAATGTTCAAATATATGGCTATACAAAGATTGGTATCTAATTTTTTTTTCTATAAAAATTTGATCTTTGAAGTTATCATGATCAAATGGAGAATGAATAGATTGAGGATACCTATGTTTTGAATCAGTTTGAGAGATATATGAAAAATTTCAGATAAACATGAATAATGTCATAGAAAATAATAAAAAAGGAAAATAATGTTGAAAAATAAAAATAGTTCGGATAGTAAGATATATTATTTTTAAGGATGGGTGACAAATTATAGATTCAAGATAGTTGGATAGAGAAATGTGGAGTTGAGTGACTAAGTAAATTTTTTCATGAATTGGGATGGGCTTTCATATAACCTTACACTAGAACCTGCTTGTGGCATTTCCTGAAGGGTTCTCGTAATCCCCATATGCTAGAAACTAGTTCCTGGGAATCAGGAAAATCATTTCATAAATATTTTTCCATGGAAATCCAACAATAAATAGTAATAAATAATAGAATATAACCTATAATAGTCCAAGACATATCATATTTCGGTATCCATGAAATATATTTGAGTTAAAAAACTGTACATTTATAGCCAAAAACCAAAAAAAAGGGGATAGAGAAAAAATATACAACCAATCCTCTAAGAAACATGTTGTCTAATTACATCATGCCATCCCCATCAACACTTGAATAAAGTGTAATCCTATAGGACATAGATTCACCATCACCACCATATGCTTCATTTCTTGTACCTCATTCAAACATAAAAAATTCTATATACACCTAAGGGTGTATATTGGTGGTGAAACAACATTTATAGTAGGATTACACTAAAAAAGAATGAGTGTAGTGAAATTTGATGAAAAATTAACATGATACTTTTGATGAAAATAATGATATTATTTATATAAGACATACATTGAAATAAATTAAGAAATAAATATGAAAACAAGACGAGTATTAAACATATCATGAACACCATGGGGAATCCAGAAGGTACTAGGGTTATCAGGGTACTAGGATCCCCATACTCTCATTGAACGCATCCCCCAGATGTGAAGGTCCTTATAGGGACACCAATCCCCAACACATGAATTTTTAGTTAGTGTGGTAATGTAATCCTATTAGGGAGACTGGGCCTCAAACATTCCAACTCTCCTAACATACTAAACCTATTCTCCCCACCAATATACTAAGGATTCCATTTTTATTTATTTAAATCCTTACATCATATTAAACTCCTCATTTTACAATCACAATCTCTATATTAAAATAACAATTAAAAAAAACCATTTAAAAAGTTAAAAAACATTAAAAAACATTTAAATCGCACCAAAACCCATAGAAAAAACATTCTCACCATCCAAAAAGTCTAAAAATCCATTTAAAAATTAATAAATGTATTATAAAATCCTCAAATGATGTCAAAGCATGAAACCACCTACCACTTCTTGGAAAAATTAACCAAACTAACTAGGAACCAGAAAGGCTCAAATATGAGACCCTATAATGGAAATAGAAACCATAACCATCAAGAAATACCTGAAAGAAAATGACTCAACCAACATTATGTCAATTTATCTATTGGAGAAGATAAAATATAATAAAGGAGAGAGAAAAGACCAAGAAAAAGTAATAGAAGATGAGAGGAGAAGCTTACATAATTATTTATTGAAAATCGAAGCTCAAAATCATAGAAAAATTGGAATCTAGTGGAGAAGTGGAATAGAGGGGGGTCTTCATTGTGTAGGAGGGTTTAATGGGGTGATTTATGGGTCATTTAATGTTAAAATCAATGAGGGGAGAAATTAAATTACACTATTTTTAAATATCCGAAAGGTTTCATGGTTTTCTCGGAGGGGGATAACACCCATGAACATAGCCATGATGCCTAGATAGTTCCACTATCCTAGTCACATGTTTATCAATATATGTTTACACAACCCTGAACTATCCCATTTGGCATGGATAATTCCATTGTCTCATCTCCCAATTTCCAATTTTCATGTTGACAGTTTATACTAACCATGCACCAATTGTGCGCCTCCTTTTATCTGGCCTAAAAAAAACATTTTTTTCTCAAAAAACTATCAATAAATCTATGTAATAGATAAAATACCTAAAAAATTAGAAAATACCTCAAATTTACACCTAATATGTTACAATTCTCCCTATCTTGAAAAAAATCTTCCCTTTATAATGTCAAACTAAAGAATGAGCTAAGAATAAATGAGGATATTTCTCCTTTAAACAAGAATTTGATCCCTATGTCTCATGTTCATCATTTTAATTCTTCCAAAGTACCTAAAAAATGGTATGATTTATCCAAAATCACATTTATTTATAATTCCACAATCGTCACCAGTTACTAAAACAACGAAAAAAATAAAATTTCAGTTCCAACTCTTTCCCGTAAAGTACATGAGATGGGTCCATATTATAAGTCTTCATTGAGATACATGGAAAACATCATTGGTCAACCCCAAATTGGTTGGTAAATCTAATTGTTATACAATATTAATAATTATCTTTATAATCTTAAATGTTCCATCATACCTCAGTTTTAGCTTCCCTTACTTACCATGTCAATGGGGACCCTTGTGAGGGGGAACCATTAGAAACACCCGATCACCCATTGAAAAATTCATGGCTTGGTGTCATTGATCATAATCGAACCTATGGTATCTATACACCATAAACGACCATTAACTAATCATATGAAGCTTGTTTGATGCCTTTTTTTTACAACGATCCATCCTAATAAATAACTCTCACCCAATTCCATCCAACAAAAAAGGTGGTTAATAAGGGAAACTATAGGGAACCTCAAAGGGAACCTTTTTAATCAAGGATTGGTAAATATTATTATGTGAAATTTTGATCAATCCCAAGTTTTTATCCACCATGCCACTAAAATCCTACACGCATTCATATATCAGGACTTATAAAATTTGGATTCCCACTAAGTCTATCCATTCTTTTTAGGATGATATGTTGTAGTAAACTTAATCCGTGACCACATTTCCTTCTAAAGGCCTTTTAAAAACTTGTAATTAATGTAGAGGTCCCTATCTGAAATCATAGCTAATGGAATGACATGATGTCATATTATCTCATAAATAGACAATCGTCCCAAATCATAAACCTCAATTGATTCTTTGATTGAAACAAAATACGATCATTTGGTCGAACTGTCAACAACTTACCAAATAGAATTTATTCCATGTAGTGTATGACGTAAGACAATGATGATGTCCATGGTGAACTCTTCTCACTTATAGGTCTGAATGGGGAGTGGCTGAATCAAACTAGAGGGAATATAGTACTTGACATTACCCTATTAAAAGTAATGAATCTAGATATGAAATTTTCTGTATTCCATATCATACATGGACACCATAACTAGAATCCAAAATCATAAAACATATTGAGGGAACCATGATAAATGTCCCAATGATATCAGAGGATATCTTGCATCACCAAATTCCATAATTTCAATGGAACCAAAAAGCAGCCCATGAAATAAATAACCCCTTAGAAGACAATGATCAATCACTGGGATCCTCACCACTACCTAGAAGCTACCTAGACAACTGACAAAACACATAATTATAATACACTTCATGAATCAGATCTAGATTATTGGGAATCTACCAAATGATAGATAAGAACATGACTCCACTATGATCCTTGGATTCTAGATTCATATAAGAAAAAATATCCATTTAATTCTACTCATCACTAGACTCTTTCCCAACTTGAAGTAGAATTTTCATGCTTAAAGCATCGACTGCCACATTACTATTTTCCATGGTGTAGAGAATATCAAAATTGTACCCATGAATTTACTCATACCTTGAGAAATACCTTTGATTTATGTCTAATAAAGAAAATATATAATCCAAACTATTATTATTTGAGAAGAAAAAAAATTTATACATGATGAGATAATGATACAAAGTCTTTTGGGAGTTCCTCATTACTTAAAGTTCTAGTTAATAGGATGGATAGTTCCTTTCATGTGGTCATGGGAAAAAAATATGATAGAAATCTCAAAGAAGTTGTGTTTAGTACCATTCCCGACCAAAAAAGATCTAGGTAAGGATGATGTTCCTTAGTTCCTCCTATGACATCACCACTCTAATTTTCTCAAGCTCCACTGAAACCCCACATTATAAGAAAATATGGACCATAAATTTAATATATGGGATCCAAAAAGTGAACTTGGAGATCTTTGTACAAATATAGTAACATGGAATAGTGCCTAGAATGTTCCTGAAGTACTTCCTATTCACTTCTTTCACCCCAGAGTAAACAAGGATATCAACCAAAAACGCTAAAAAAATGATTCATGGTACTGATGCAACTCACGATTCATAAGCACCAAGATATCCATCAGGGCACGTACTAACAAGAAGGAAATAAAAAATATACACAATGTGACCATACCTACATCGAATGTTCATCTTGAGAATTTCATCCTCTCGATCCCAAACCTAATAATACCCAAAACAAAAATCAATCTTAGAGAACCACCTTTACTCCATGAGATGATCAAAGAGGTAATCAATGTGAGTCATGGGATATTGTTCTTAATCATGACCCTATTGAAATTATGACAATAAATGAAAAACCGGTGGTATTTATTATCATTTTTATCAAAAAACACTGTGTAGAAATGAATCAGTCAATATTTTTAGAAATTATACAAAATGGAAAGATATAAAAGATGTAGAGGAACCCATGTTATATAAAACAACAACTAAGAATGATGCACTAAGAATACGACCTAGAACTGTTGTAGGTCCGAAATTTGATTAAACTTTATCATCTTCCATATCATTTAGGTGATATATTTTATCCAATTACTGAGATCTATTAGTAACTTGTAGAATTACATTAAGATGAGTCTACCCATAAGAGGATCCTACCTTGTTGCAACACCCAATAGATCGATAATCCATAACCCTTGATGCACCAAATTGAGCTGGTAATTCCACATGGGTTGAGGAACATGTACTAATCTTAGTCGGCGTACCACTCTTATAGAACCTCTATAAATGACATAATTTCCCACACTAATTGTAGGGTCTAGGTAGAATAGGACACACTAACTGCACATGCCCTAAACTTCCAAACAAATAACAGGAAACTGACCCAACACCATGGGTAACAGATGATGGTGGTCAAGATACATGGACAATACTACCACCTCCCTTTTTTATCCTACATTTCATGAATCTTTTCCTTTTCATACATGCCACTACCACCCTTTCCTAGTGGTAATTCCATCCTAGAGTAACCCGACATAATTTCCTAGTCATTTTTACCATTAGGGTTTGAACCACTCACTTAACATATGTATTCCTCTTAAACAAGAATATCTTGGATCAGATATTTGTGAAAAATACCATTTTAAACAATTTATCCATAAAATTATTATTAGAAACAAATTTAGGTGTGGAATAGACTGATTCTTCAACGAAATTGTCATATTTAAACACATTGTGGTCCCCCTGATGAAGATATAGAAACTACAATTTCCTAGAAAGGATCAATGTCTCATGTAAATACAAATCAATAATTAAAACCATTACATTCTTCTAGGACATATTCTAATTCTTCGCAATATAGAAATCCAAATCCCACCACCTATGGGATGGAAAATTTAACATAGAGGATTCACATTTCACATTGATCGCCTTAGAAGTGTCAAGAAACCTAAAAATCCCCCTAAATATTTTCAATCCATTCCTCAGATTCTTATGGGTCTATGATACCCTGGTAGGAAGAATTTTTTTTAGGAGGAACTCCTAGGATTTTTCCTTTTATGAAACTTGTTTCTCTTCCTTAACATGAGTAGAACTAGAGCCTACTCCTTGATCCAATACATAGACAAACCAAACCATAGATTTCACTAATATTTGATCAAATAGTGATGGATAATTCTCTCCAGTATCTTACCATGGTTGTTTAGGAAGTCTCTATGGAGGCATAATGAAACATCAATTAACAAATAAATGGAAAACAATCAATACATCATTGATATAAACATTAAAATAAAAAGATTCAATAAATATCCATGAGTCAACAAAAAACCATGAAAAACACAATGACAGATTCAATCACTCAACCCTATCTCTATATCTATGTGTAATTTATATTTTGTGCATCACACCAATAAAAAGATTAAAACCAAATCCAAAACATTCCATGTTTACCTAGGGGATTTCATGAGGTGTGCTAGCAAGAAACCCCTCCCGCAAACATAACCACAAGCTCTGAATGTCCTAGCTCTATTCTATCTAGAAAATCTCAAATAAAATGACCCAAATAAAGGGAAAACCCCACTATGATTCAATTTTTTCATGAACCAGTCCAGGATTACAACCAAATTGATACCTAAATCGGCCAATTGGATTGCATGAATGGCATTTCAGATCCACACAGGATGGAAACTAGTTCCCGGGCATCAGGAAACATCTTTGGGAATGATTTTTCCAATGAAAATAAACAAAACAAATATCATATAACCAAGAAAAATCCAAGACACATCGTAATCCAATTTAAATGAATCATGTTTGAGTTAAACACGTTACATTTAAACCCAAAAAAATCCAAAAAGGGGAGGGGGATCAATAAGACAACCAAGACTCCATGAAACATCTGGCCCAATTCCCTCATGTCAGAACCATCAACACCTATCTCAAGAGGAATATTGTGGCACATAGAACACCCATCATAACCACGGGAAGCCTTGGATTTACCTTTTCCAAAGATAACAAATTTTATATACATCCAAGGTATGTAGGGTGAGATGAAACATTCCTAGAAGGATAACACCAAAATGGATTCCATTCAATGACATTAGACAAAAAATTAACATACTAGTTTTTTAGGATAAGAAATATACAATTTGAATAAAACATATATTGAAATAATAGAGGAGATAACTGTGAAAACAAGAAATATGGTAATAAAAAACATTAGAACTATTAGAAATTCATAAGTTACTTCGGTTAGAAATATCCTTGTATCCTTATACTCTTAATGATCACATCTATCAAATGAGAAGGTCCTTATTGAGACAAAAAGCCTCGTAAACTGAGTGTTTACTAAGGGTTGTTTTGAAATCCTGTTAGGGATACTGGGCCTCAGACAAGTAGACATTCCCAACTTACTAGACCCAACATAATTTCATTGATAAATTGGATTACCAAGTTCCATATTTAAATCCCTATATCAAATGAAACATCTCATTTTTCAATCTCAAACTCAATAATAAAATCATACTTGAAAAATAAACATTTATAATGGAAAAATCATTGGAATGAAATTTAAATCACACCAAAACATATGGAAACCGATATTCAAACCACCCACATTGTTTGTAAAACCATTAAAAAATAAATAAATCATAAAAAATAATTTTATTTTGTCAATGCATGGAAACATCTACATCTTCTTTGAAAAAATCAAACAACCAGGTGGGAACCACAAATTCACTAAGAATTCAACCTATAAGTAAACTATAACACCATAAAAATCATGATTTAACCCAAAAATAAAATATTAAACCCAATTTAGGTAAAAAAAGTCATCCAGAGAATAGAACACACAATAAATGAGACAAAAGAGTCCATGAATAATGAATTAAAAGATTATTTGATAAGCTTACATGATGATTTCTTGGAGATATATTATCTAAATAACCAAGATATTAGAAACCAAGGGAAGAGAGGAAGGGAGTAAACCATGACTAGGTTTCGAAGGTCAAATGGGGTGTGGAATAGGATATTTAGGAATAAAATATGGGAGGTATAAAACAACAATTTCGAGGTTCCTAATGATGGGGACGACCTCACAGTTTCGTTTCACGGTATTCCTAAACATTCTCCAACCATGCAACACCTATGTCCAAGAGGATACCTGGCCACATGATTTTCTAAAAGGGGGTGAAAAGTTTTGTTCCTAGAAGTGTGGACTATAGAGTACCACATTCATGGTCATATGATTTTTTTTTGTTAGTCGCATTCCCATCTTCTAGCTCATGTGTCCTGTACAGTGCCACAATCTAGGGTGCAACATTTCCACTAGACTAGAACACTATTTTTACTAACCATGTGGAAAATGTAAACCTCCTTCCATTCACCTGAAAAACTTTCATTTGTTTTCAAAAAATCCATGTATTAATGAAAAGAACAAAATAACAGATAAAACACCTGAAAATGACATCATGGATGTGACCTAATTTTTAATGTTAGAAAAAATTATTAGGTACAGAGTTGAAAGATGTATCTGACCAATGATATCATGTCAAGATTATTTTTTATAGATAATTGTTGTTGATAAATAGATTCGTAAATCAAAAACGCTTTATTATATAAGGGTCTATAAAAATGAAACTAGAAGGATCCAATGAATGTATTATTACAATGACAATAGACAATGTGTTTTGATTCCATTGGATGATGAACTCTAGGAAAATGATGGATTAAAGTTTTTGGATATCATTGAGATGTATCATATTTATATTTATTGATCCAAATGGGAAAAGGGTTTCTAAATTAGTCTAAATAGGTTAATGAATACGAGAAATATATTTCTCTTATGAGTCTATCAGATTGTGAATGTAGACGATGTGCTATAAAAAATGAGTTCATGAACAGTATATTGATAAAAAAAATTATAAATTTTTGAAGGAACATTACATAAAATTAAGAAATTTCATAAAAAAAATATGATTCATATTTATTCATACAATGATTTTCATCTATCAATGTTTATGAATTTTGACGAATGCTGAGTTTTATTGAAAGTCTCACAAATATTCTAGAATATTCTAGAGTCCTGAAAAAAATTATATTGAGAGGGATGTAAAAGATTTATGTTTATGTTTATAATTTATTTTTATTTCATACTATTTAAAATGTAAGGGATCCTATATAATGTTGTAATTTAGTTTGGGAGAAAGAATGTTTTCAAGTACAGAGGAGCAGAAGTACTAATGTATTGTGTCCTGAGTAACTGAACAAGGTACTTTATGGGTGAAGGATGATTATTAGAATGAGGATATATGGTAGGAATAACATAATACTGATATTCACTGGGTGAAATAGGATGTATTGGGTATATTATTGTTAGTCATTGAAAATTTAAAGCATGTCAATTGAGTTTCCACATCGTTGAAAGAAGTGAACTGTACAAAATTAGACCAAGGTTTATTGGACCATGTTTCATAAAAATAATGCCAATTTATTTTAGGAGTATAATATAGAGACATAATGGAAGGATATTGAGACACACTAGATCATTTTCATACCGAATGGAGGTCAATCAAATGGGATTTTTTAAGGTTAATTTTCAACCGATGTTTGGTAAGCTGATATTGAGTTATCTGGGTCTTTCAAAGATTAGGACAATATTTTTATAACAAAAAAATGTTTAAAAAGTTGTCTAAGATCTTGAAGATTAACTATAGGATAAGGTGATATAAATTTATTGAATAAATATAACATCTAAAGATGTGTAATTTTCTATAGTATATTGGAAAAGAAGAAATAATCAATGTTTTCATAGGTATAAAACGAATTACTAAAAAGGCTTGTTGTTGGGGTGTATAACTAGCAGAGACGGAAGTTGATATATATTGGAATTGTTAGGGTATGACCAACGATGATATAATATTTGATTACTATGTTGTTGAAAATTTGTTAATAGGAGGAACAATTACTGTGGTGTAGAATTAGTTTCTTCATATAGCATTATATTACAGAAAGAAGTTTGTAAAGGAATCCATGTTTGGGGGGGATATCCAACATGGAAAAGATTTTTTCATTATTCTGAACCATATAAATGTCTTTTGTCTCTCTCTAACATTATATTTAATCATATATATTAATGTTGAGATATATCTTTGAGATGATCATAACTCTATCATGTTTCAAAGGATGAATTCATAAGAGAAATACAAAAAAGTGAGTGGTAACTGATTCACTCCCTTCCCCACTCATGGATCTTAAAATTATAAAATAACATTAATTGGTATGAGAGGATTTTCACTCTAAATAATATATTTCTCTACTAAATATGGAGAATATAAATTCATAAAATATAATGGGTGTTCATATATTTGATGAGGAAAATATAATAGTTGTATGAATAGAATGTTATCCTATCTTCAATATCTTAGCCTGGATGTTTGAGATGTTGTTACCATAGGATTTACTAACATTAATAGGGGTTCTATAAAAATTGTTGATAATAGAAATTTGCAATTTTATGGAAAAGTTTAAATTTTTTGGATGTCTCTCTCAGATAATTCTTAAAAATTTATTATATGGTTTCTAATGGCTAAACAATTTTGTAATATATTGTGATGAATTTCAAAAAGAAATGAAATTTTTATGATTTATAAGATACATATCAGGGGTTTATGTTTAATAATATTAAGTCAGATGATGAGTAATGTATTGATGAATACTTTACAACAGAAAATGATATTTTCAGCAATATAACACGTTTTATTGAGAAACTATAAGATTAAACTGTAGTTAATAAACTAATCATAAACATTACAGATCAATTTTATTCAATTGTTTTATATCTATAAAATTAAGAATATTTTTTCCTATAAAAACTCTTGAATATTATTCTATCATATTAAATGATAAAATCAATAACATTTAAGAAATATAGTCCTTAATAGATAGATTTTTAATATTTCTTAAAAGTAAAGTGTAGAGATGATAATGTAAAATAAGAATCATTTCATTCAACTTATACTGTAATTTTATAGTATTTCTACAAAATCACCGGTCTTGCTCCTAAAAGTAAAAAAGGTATATTGGAAATGGGATGGTTATAAATCTAGTAAATTATTGAATTTTAACTTTAGTTGACAATATGTTATAGATAGTCCTATGAAAAATATTTATTTTTAAGAATCATAAGAAGAGGATGAGATTTCCCAAAAAATAAGTGGAATAAATATTAATAATTTTTTTTCAAAAATTATGAAATATTACTCATATATAAGAGACAAGGATGATTATTTATCTAGAAAAAAATCAGATTGTCATGTAATTATTATCTCACGTAGAATCACAAGTTCTTCATCAAAAAGTTATGATGATGGAGAATAGAGGAAAAACATTAAGTGGGATCTAAATGAAAATTAGGACGACTCGCTTAATAAAATTACAAAAATAAATAAGAAATAGAATAATTTCATGGAATAAGTTAAAATGGTAACGTTTGAGAATGGTGAGTGAATAAAAATAGAGGTAATAAATTATAATAAGATTAGTTCTAAAAAATGTATTTGATTGATGTTCAATAAAAACATAATGTTTTTGAAGGAACACCATCTATAGAAAATAATATCTATATAGTAGAAACAATTGTTGTCACGGAATATAAGGAAATTAGGATGATACTAGATAAATTCGAAATAATGGTGAATGTACTTAAACAAATATCAACTGAAAAAGAAGAAAATTTATCAGGAAGAAAATCACAATTTCTTTTAGAACTCTATGTGTGATGAAATTTTATAGAATTATTTACCAAATCAGTTGATGTCAAGGGGGATTCTTCTCATAATAGGGAAAATATGGGTCCTCATAAGAAACTTGTTCTTATTGTGAAACAATCACAATTTTTATATTCTTCTACTACAAATTCCGGTTCAAAATTTAACATTGGTGAGAAAAAAACCTCCACTAAGGAAGAGTGGAAATAATCAAGAATGTATCTATCAAAAAAATAACCCACAGTTTGTATATAATAAATAATAATAAACATCTAAGTAGTACCACTATTCAAATGAAAGACCAATATTCAGAGGTCACTTTTAGTATTGTGGAGTATTCTAGAATAAAATTTATATATTATATACAATATTTCTCTACTAGGAAAGGGTTATTAATATAGGGTGTGTGATAATGAGTATAGAAGAATAATTTATCCATGATCATATAATAAGGAATAAAATAAAGTTCAAAAAGATTAGTATGTTTAAATTGAATGTTAAAAGTTCATGAAATCTATGAAATATAATACATAGTGAATAGTTATTTGTTGAGATCAAACTGACATAACTAGAAAAACCAGGGTAGTAAAAATATAAAAGGAGAAAAATTTATAAAAAATAATTCATAATATTAGACAAAAATGAAAATATTTTCTAACAGATGGTTGTAAGAGGATTCATAAAAAGTTTAACAAATATGAGAAATATTGAAAAGTTATTAAATGTTGTATGTTAATCATACTAGACATAGTGGAAATCATGTAGTATATGTCCCAAAATCACGGTAAAATAATAAAATTTTAAATTTAATGAAAATGTTACAACTTCATCTGAATATTAAATATATTATTATTTATCCATTACATAATCTTTTAAAAATTTTCATTTTACAGAAATTGCATTCCATGATCAATCAATGAAGAATAAAAATAGGTCAAGATATAGAGATGGATCACAGTATGATCTTTACATCAAAATAATATTAATTTTCCTTTGTAATCCCAATGTAGTGTATTATTTTTAATAATTATTAAATAACTGACGAGGAAGAAGTAGAAATTTTTTATTGTTGTTTCTATTGTTTAACATCATAGAAAAAATTCATCCTTGAAAATTAGAATAATAACGATGAAGAATGTGTTCTATAGTCAATGGTGAGAAAATATTATGATGAGGTGTTAGTATCAAACATCTCATAAAAATTATGGATATTATGAAAGAATATAAATGGGGAATGTTTTTATTATTCATGTGAACTATTTTATTATGTTTGTTGATATGGGTTTATAATTTAAATTAATAGACATTCCATGATTACTCCTAATGTAATGATGTTGTAATGTGATTGAGGGAATTATTACTTTATCTATGTGTAATAGAAAACATTAATACCCTAGATTATACACTATTGTTTTCTATATCAGGTGCACTCATATACATAATGTTTTTTAGTTAAATTTTCTTTGTTAAGTAACTCATGTAATTCTATTTTCTTCTCATAGAGTCTTTTCAGGTTTCTGGTATGAAATAATATGAGTTGATATGATACTTATGTAAACCTTTTTATTTGATTTCAAATAATGGGGGTAAATACTATTGGGGAGATAGAAAATGAAAATTCCACATGGGTAGAAATTATTAAGCAAACATATTATCTTCAAATATGTTTGATTTTTATATTAACACTGAAAACAAACAAAAATATGTAATTATTTTTACCAATGTGATATTGGTTTCATTTATTATGCATATATAAATATGTTTTTATATTGAATGTTTTATAAAAAACAAGGAGGATGTTAAGATATTACTTGTTTCTAAATTCTTATAAGAAACATTCTATATGGAGGGTAAGAAAGATTCCATACTAAGTTAGATGATGTTGTGAGAATATTTATGTTCATATAATCCAAAATATACTCTAAATCCATGATCAATTATTATTTATACATACAAAGGGATATAAACAAAAATTTAGAAGAAGAACAATGTTAATAGATGGAACAAGTATGGAGTTACCAGAAGAGAGGTTGAATGAAGTTGTTGTTGATGAGTTTTTATAAATTCTTACTAATGGTGAGAAGTTTATTTCTACATAAATATTCATATAAAGGATTTATAAAGTTGAAAAATGTTATTAGATGGATATATTAAATATTCATGTGTACAACTGTATGAATATTAATCTATGATGCTTCAATTAACCAATGTATTGTTTTTGAAATTATCGTGATGATAAGAATAATGAATGGATGAGGGAAACTATTGCATTGGAATGTTCAGGTAGCTAAATTAATCTTATGACATAAACATGAAAAAAATTCATACTAGATGAAAGAAAACTAGAAATATAAAGATAATGTATTAACTGAGATTAAATGGATAGACTGTTTTTTGTATATATTGTGCTACAAAGTCAAGATATAGGATGGTTAAATGGGGAAATGTGAGCTTAACTTAAAATGTACATGTTTAAAGGTTTATACAAATTATAAGGTATAGAGTTGAAATATGTATCAAATTAAGTATAGCTTGTCAATGCTATGATATAGAGATAACTAGTTTAGATTATTGGAATGATAAATATGTGAGGTTTTATTTAAAGAAGGTACATAATACACAATCTAGAATAATTCAATAGATAAAGTATTATGACTACATGAGATGTAGAATTGAGATTCCATTAGATAGAGGTAATCTAAGAAAATAAGGGGGAACACTGATTGAGATAAAGTTTATTTTTATTTGATAGATAAATTTTGGGACTAATGTATAGAGGGATCTAAATAGGGTATAAATTGTAGAATATATATCTTATAGTTATTTTTCTTCTGAATCCATCAGACATAGAATTCATATGATATGTTGTCGTACATAGGAGTTCATTAACATTACCTCAGAAATATATTTTATGAATAGAGTATCAAGTATCTTTATAATAGAATTTCTAAATTCCTTAACAACAATGATGATAAGTTATCCCTTAATTGTGTTTCATCTTCCCATGTAAATAAAATTTGATGAATTTCATGACTCTAAAAATCTTTATAAATTTATTAAAATTATAATAGGTTTCCAAAAAAATGTTCTAAGAGGCTTGTTTCAGATTTGATTTTTGAATGAGCAGGAAAAATATTTTGAGTTCATATATTTTACCATTGAAGAACATCAATATAAAGGGGTGAAATAGTATTAGAGAAGGACACTTTTCACACATGGAGGAGAGAATGTCTTGAATCATTATTTTTCTAAAAGTAAAAAACTCTGTATTATTATTAGATAAATGGGAGAATTAAGAAAAAGAGAATTGAAATTTAGAATATTGAACTGGATCTCATTATGTAAAAATGGAATTATCAGATTGAGTGTCATCGTTCAAGTAATAAACCGAGAGTCAGTTTTCAACTTCGTTTCAACTTAGTTTCCACTTAGTTAACATGCGTGCACCAGATGAATATGGAGAATCTCACTGAAGCATAAAGTAAAAAGTTTTACATAAAATATTTTCAATTATTAGTGAATTATATGATGGGGACATATCAGATAGAGATTGAGACCAATCAGATGAATGGTATACCGGATGAAGAACGACTAGGTATAATTTATCATTTGTAAATTTATGGAAACATTTTTATAAGGTGTTATTGAGTTATCCGTTCCTTTATATGATTAGAAATAATTTTTATACCAAAAAAACTCTTATGAATGTTTTTGAATTTCATATATATTATATATAAGAAAATAATAACCAATACTCTTGTAGATAAAAAACATATTATAAAGCATAACTTTTTAACAATTAATATTAAAAGAATAAGGAATAACATGTAGATGAGGTGTAGAACCAATTGTTGAAATTTCTTGTGTCAAGGGAATATAAACAGTTAAGAATTAAGTGGATAAGATAATGATAGTTGGGGGAAAAAATATTTTAAAAAAGAATTGATTTCTATGGTGTAGAAAATAGGATTATCTAGAGAAACAATTTCATGGGTGTAAAAGTAGTTTATAGTCATGAATTTATATTCATGAAATAATTTAGTAAAATAATCAATGTTTTGAGGATAAAAACAAGTAAATGAGTGATTATAATTACCCAACCTTATAAATATAATTTTAATAAGAAAATAAAAGTTTTACTATGTATGATTTTTCCACATTCTCTAAAACTCTGAAATTAAAATCCCATGAGTATCAAAATGATGTCATTTCTTCTTTA
Organism: Viscum album; assembly: GCA_963277665.1. Taxonomy (NCBI): domain Eukaryota; kingdom Viridiplantae; phylum Streptophyta; class Magnoliopsida; order Santalales; family Viscaceae; genus Viscum; species Viscum album. Next base: position 67,556 of record CAUJRU010001831.1, read on the forward strand.
TAAATGTTATAATTATTGAATTTTTTGTTTTAGGGAATTACATTAACCCCAAACCAAAAATAATTGTTGCTCACCAGAACATTAGGATGAGTATTGTATCTAATACCATTTATGACAACCGATATGATGACCCTTACCAATGCTCTTAGGATCCATTTCTCCTAAATATCATAATTACCTGTTATATTTGAAAGAACATCAAAGTCAACCAATTTTAACCACCAATAATTATAATATTACCAATTAATTGAGTCACATACCTTTAATAGACCTTTTATGTTTAATGTTTCCGAGAGTTATAAAAAAATTTAAGTAACATATCCCACTTATTTATCACCAAATGGATCTTTTATACATAATACAATAAACTAAATAATCTATAACAAGTATTTAAAATAACCAAAAAATTATCCACACAAACTATTCTGTTAGGAATATGATGTGTATTATAAACTTTATATCATTGGGAAATGAAAAAATAAGAACAATGACCTCAAATTCTTCGTAAGGGTAAATATAAGTTATATTAATCAATGATCATCATTGATCGTAAAATGAGAATAAATAATATGCTACGATTAGATAACTAAATAGTAATTCCACAATTAAATGAAAATGAAAAACTAATATATCCATTGATAATAATGTAAATATAATGATCACATGGATTAAAATAGCTAATTCCATAGTGATGAACTATATAACACCAAATAGAAATGTATATACCTCAATAAAAGAAATCATGATATTACAATCGAGGATCTAGTTATAAAAAATATATTATTTTTGGTAGGGACACACCAACCAACCAATTATAATTATTTATGACGCCTATCAATGAATCTAGGTGATATCTATAATAATTTTCACCAATTTCACAATTAAGTACAATTAATTAATCAAAGAGTGAAAAAATGTATTAACAACTTACCATGTTAATAAAAAACATCCATATCGAGATATAAAGAAACTGAACATAAATACATTACCAATTACGAAATGTGGTGACTCCGGAATAATCCTTCTAGATAAATAAGGTTAATGATTAAAAAATATAATATAATTGATTTGGTAATCCCTAATTATCTGAATTGAAATAAAAATTACAAAAATTATCAATATATCCTCAATCAATAAATGGAACAACTTTCATTAAAAGAACCCCAAAAAATAAAACAATATATATTAATGGGTATATATTTATATAAATAATTTACACATTCAATAAACACATGTAATATTATATAATACCCATTATTCAAATAAATGGAATATATAATGTTTATAAAGGAAATGAATTTTCAGAAAAATAATGACAATAATAGAGGATAGTTTGGGATGAAAGTGAAAGTGATGGATTATCTCATTGATCTAAAATAAAATTACACATGAAATACAGAGAAATAATGTTCATGGTGTTATTTGGACAATTTTTTCAATCAAGTTCAAGATATGTTAAAGGGAATTGACTTTGATGTAAAACAATTTATGAGTGTTTTAGAAAAATCCCGCTTGAAATAAGAATTATAATTAATTTTTTCGAAGACATAAATTTTATAAAACTAGGATTTTATAAATTTTGTTATTTAACTAAGAAGGTGTAGGGGTGTTTTTATAGAGAACAAAAAGTTGGTGGCGTGACTTTTTCACATGGAATAAAAAATTATAATGATATTTTATAAAATAGTTTTAACATTATCATAAAAACATGAATTTAAGGGTTAATTTCAGAAGTCATTTTCTAAAAGGTGAATTAAATAATTAATCAATAATTTCTATAAAATACAATACAGAAATAGATTCTTGAAAAAAACCAAATATTGTCAAAATAAATTTGGTTTTAAAGGTAAATAATATTATTTTGAATGATGGAAAATAACTTTTTAATATTTTGAAATATATTTCATGAAAACCCATAACATAAAAGGTGTAAAAATTGCTTTTTAAAATTAGGGAAGTAAAATATGGAGGTAACATGAGAAAAAACACAATTATGTTTATAAATATAAAAACAATATTCATAGGATGAAAAATATGATCAAGAATTAATTCAACTATAGAAAGAATTAGGGTTATTATTTCTAACAGAAAAAAATTATTTGAGATGTTATTTCATAGAGGGTGATGATATTGATGAAAAGAAGTAAATTATATAGAGTAAAATATAAAATAAAGTTGAGAAATATAATTGGATGTATAAAGGGTCTTGTAATATCATAATCTAGTAGATAATTTATGACTCATGGAGAGATAATTTTGGTCAAACAAATATCTTATGACTCGAGTAACATTTTAAAAAACCCCCTAAAGGATATGATTTCTAATAAAAAATTAAAGATAATAAATTCTAATTATCTCATGAAAAAATATTTAAATAATTAGTAGATACACTATAACAAAAAATAATGATGTAAATTAGAAAATATGTCTCAAGGGGGGGAAATTTGGAAAAAGAATCCCCTCCATTGAATTTCAACTTAGTTGATTACTATGTGACCTCCAACATATATAATATAAAAATAGTAATAAAAAACATTAGAATCATATTAATTTCTATAATCTTTCCTATAATTCATTTCTAGTTATTCTTTATATGTATTTTATTTAGTTATTTTTTATTATATTTATTAGGTGTGAGTAATCATGATCATTTTGGAAAAGATTCATGATACTAGTGTTGTTCTCTATTTTTCCCAATGTTCAAAATTATTATAAAAATAAGTATAATATAATTTATTTTTTATAATCTTTTATAATTTTAAAATTTAATTTTTTGTGTGTTTTGTTTATGATCCTCAAAGATGAAATCGATGTTGACCATGATTTAGTGATTTTTCATGAACAGATTATGGTATCTTAATTAGTAAGTTTAATATTAATTTTTGCATCCAAAAAACAAAATATAATAATTATATAATTATTTATATCATATATATTCCTTAATTTCTAATAGTTATCCATGACATTATATTATAAAATTATTCATGTATGTGGTAAAGATAAACCAAACCGAGATATACCATAATTAATGCATGATAATGATTATTAATGCTATTTATTTTGTGAAAATATCACTATTATAGATTAATAACGATATTATTTATATATATTTAGTGTTATTAATCATATTTTTAGATATATTATTAAAAAAATAAACTATATAATAAAAGATATTTTTTTTCTTAGAGATGATACTTCTTACACCACAAAGTTAGCATTATCATTTATCAATGTTTGGGAGGGGGAAAGGTGGATTACAATTTTTATATTTATAATTATATCACCCAAAAAAAATTTAATCATCAATTTTATTCTTATTATTATTTATTAGATGTTGCGGAGGGAAATTAATGTTATCGCTCTATGGAGGTGGTAGTCCGCACAACGCACACATAACATTTAATTTTTATTAATATAAAGGTGATAATAGTTAATATTTATTACCATAGAATAATAAAAACTACTATAAAAAATTAAATATTTCATTATATTTTCATTAGAATATATTTTTATGGTAATAAATAAAATATTCATGTTTAGAAAAATAAATCTTCCACAATGAGAAATTTGAATTTCCCATAGAAGAGTCCTTCAAAATTGATGTCTAAAACTAATTTATTTTATCCAGATGAATAATGAAAAGGAAAAAAGATATAAAATAAGGATAATGGGTAGATTTATATGTTTAATCCAATTTTTACTATTATAGAAGTGTTGGTGAGAGTCTCTTTTTATATTTGGGGAGAATGGAATTTTTTTCTATATTTAAACTTAATTTAAAGAGGGAAGTTGTTTCAAATGTATTGTGGTTTTAAAAATGATAAATAATAGAGTGTATGATTATATGAGGTAAATAATATATCAACAACTTAATTAGAGACATTTTATTACCATGTTTCAAGCACTTTTCCCTTTCATTGGTTACATTAATTTTTTTAGATTTTACCAAGACAACTACTTTTAACCAATGTAAATAATTTTCAATAAATAAAAATATAATAGACATAATTACATAATATAGACCTAAAAATTCTAAATATAACATAATTTTTAATATATAACATTGTAATGTTTACTAAAAAACAATTTTAACATTAGCGTGTATAACAAGCAAAACATGTTTTTTAGAAAAAGTGTATTTTTATGTTTTAAAATTATATATAGTATAAAATTATCAAAATATTTAATTTTAATAATATATGTTTTTAATTATAAAAAATATATTTTATGTGGATTTTGAAGGAATCCACAAATATTATTTAACTAAAATATTGTTTAATAAAAATAAAATACCAAAAATTATTTTTATTGAAAAATATTACTTATGACCACAAAATGTTAATCACAGTTTTTCTAAATTCAATATAGTATTTTAAAATTGTATTATTTTAAATTTTAATTAAATATTTTACTAGTTAAATTGTTTAATAAACTAATCGGTCTTTCCTATTATACTATAAAGTTATAGTTTTTTAAAAACAGTATTTTCCCTATTGAACAAGAAATAAACTATTTAAAAAAAATAAAAACTTTATCGTAATATAAAATAGATATTCTAAATAAAAATTTATGTCAATTTTTTTGAAGTATGGTTCTAAATTTTACATATTTAACTTTTAAATAAAAACATAAAATATAATGAAAACTATTCTCACAGAAGAATAACTTTATTTTCTATTTTTAACTATTATTATTCCCATTTCCCATCAATTGGTAATCATATTTTTATTAATATATTATTAAAAATAAAAATATATTTTATCCATGACGTTTTTTTCCTTGAAAAATCACGTATAAATTCAATTTTAAGAAGGTTTATATTTTAATGTATAAATTGGTATTATTAGAAATTTAGAGACACTAATTTAATTAATTAATGAAATATTATTGATAAAGACCATTATTATTAATTTATATTTACATTTAGTAATTCAATTACATCTCTTTTTCTAATATATTCCACTTCTTTATTTTTAATGTTTATATATTGTTTAACGGTTCATTATTTTTTAGTGATGTGTGTATCACATGATATCCAACACATAATGTCATAATGGAATATTTAATTTAAAATAACTTAGTATCAAATTATTCCCCCATAAATAAATTTCATCGGTTAAATTTTAATTTTTACTCAATAGTTAATGTGTGAAAGGGAATTCTTAACATACATATCATTCTTGATATAACATTTAATATGAAATCCAAATTAATCCCTTTCTCTAGATTAATTTATGTTCATTCTATGAAAAATATTAATCATTAATACAATCATATACTTAGGTTTGAATATACCAAAATAATACATTCACCAAAATATAAATATCCCAAAATGATCATAATCTCTAAAAAAATAAACCACAAAAAACCACATATTCATCTTGAAATAAACACTATTCTTAACCCTCAAATGATATTACTCACTAGGTAATAGCATCACACATTAGCCAATATATACTATAATAAAAAAATTCTGATGAACTCCCAAAAAAATAGCATAATTCAATTATCAATTAAAAGGTCACCAATAATGTCCAACTTAATTTTAAAAAATAATCTACCATTTATTTTAAAATATCATGCTATTATAAACATAAAAGCTATCCTTCCCTTAATCATGTGTTCATTAATTGTTTCCCAGAAAAAATATTACCTTGGCACAGAAAAAAATTCCAGTAAGTGATACCATTTAATATATATTTCAAAACCATTAAATTGTAACTTCTAGTGAAAAATACATAGCTGTTTCGCATAACCCATATATCATTTTGAATATACTAAAATATCATTAAAAATAGCACTCAATAATTAAAATAAATAAGAGTATAGAGATTTAATTTCTATTAAGATATTAACTTCACTACATTTGGTAAGACTATAAAATCAATCTTTTCCATCATAACTAGAATATACTAATATTCTCAACCATTTATTTATTCTCCCATATTGTTTTATAAGTTACTGTATTTTCATGACACATACCTTGTTCTGCTTCATCATCATGATCATGTTACACCAAAATTATAAAAAATTATGATGATAACATTTTAAACATGGATATAAAAACATAATTCTGAATATTAATTCCTTTATAAAAGTTTAAATATTAATATATGATACTTATAGGCTAACCAATCACTTTTTTTAAATCCTTGGTTATCCATATTAATTATTATATTATTTATTTTACCTAATTAGTTAATATCAACTGAAATCCTTCATAGTGGTTCATAAAGAGAATGTAATTTTCCAATGTATATCCTATAGAAGTATCAAAATGGGAGTATAGTTAGGCATCGATATCATTCACTAGTTGAAAATTGTGTTTATATGAAATCCTATTTGTTTAGGGTCTTTAAACCTATGTACAATTTTTCCAGAGGCTATATCTACTTCACATTTCTATATAGGTATGTAATTTATTGGATAACAACAGACTCTCAAACTTAAAAAAATTAGGATATTATATTATATATGGACATATCCCCTAGTATTACCCTATGGATTTAAATAAATTTATTTTATATATATACCTAAAATATTAATTAGTATCTTAACTAACATAAAGGGTTATCTATAACGTTGAAATTAAGATCACCCATAACTTATCAAGCCTTGAATTTTCCTTAACTAATATATTATCCTTTAAATTTATCTAATCCCTCCAATGATACCAACAATGTTTCCTCAAACCAATTCTCTCAAGATTTTTTCCTCATAAATACCATCCTTATACACTAGATTTACAATGAACCAAAGTGACCCAATATTAACCCTAAATAATAAAAAAATCATAAAAAATATTGATACCCATATATTCAAATATAAATTTTGGTTTAGTTTTTTACAGAGTTAAGGAAAAATTTTAACAGACCAATGCCATGTCTTTCCCATGAAATAGAAATTTTTGACACTATATAAAAATAGCATAATTGAAAATAATTCTTCAACATCTCACATAAATTTTTGACACAAGCTATTACATTAGACATATTATGTGTAATAAATTTATTTATAACAATGGGAAATAAAAACATATAAAGGGTGAGATAAAATTATTATTAAGTTAAAAAGTATGTGATATAAATCAAATATCATAACTGAGCATAAGATGAAAAAAAGGAATATTAATATAATACATAACCAAAATTAATTAAATAATAGAACGAAACTGAAAACATAATATATTAATTGACAATAATTCAAAAAAAAATTACACATGGATTATAATAAATAGATCATTAGTAATGATATATATAATATCAAATAGATAATTAATCACCTTAAGCTGAGACATCAGGATTCTAGACAGAAGGATCTTACCATCGAGGCCTTGTATCTATGTCATATTGTGTTGATGTTAGGCATATAAAAAAATACCCATGGTTTCATTCCTCGTGAGACATATATATGCATTAATGAGATATATATACTAATCCCCATCAGTCGCTAATAAATTTTTTTGTACTCATAATATGAAGGAATAAATCAAATATAAAACACAATGCCTAGTCAACTTGATTAAAGAATAAAAAAACATATGTATTAAGATAAAAATATAAAAAAACTCAATACATTCTAAGTAAATAAATAGAAACATTTTCATATAAACCACCTAGATAAATAACAGGGAATGTTAAAAAATGAATAGAAAACTTCCCTATGTAATCTATAAATATCCATATTAAAATAAAAAGTTTACATATTTTTAATATTTCCCCAATAAATAAATGGTATATCATTCTACATAAGCATCAATTAATATAACAATATATAGTGTAATTCCTATATAGATAAGTCTGTAATTTCCTCAATTAGTTGACAGATAGCATCTAGGTAAAAACCCATCATTATAATGATGTAAATATGGAGCAGTCATAATGGGAAGACATTGGAAACAATATCGTACCTATACAAGAGGATGATTTGGTAAGACAAAGGAAAATATTTATCTTTAATTTAATAGAAATAAACATTACACAAGAAAATAAAAGAAATAATATGGGTAAAATCCTTTGAATAATGTCTTAAATTAATAATAAGATATGTTAATGGATAATGACCTGGTTGAGAAACTGAAACACCATGTTATTTTAAAAAAATAATGATAGATAGTGTATAAAAAATGCATCATTGAGCTATACTAACTATGAAATATTTAAATTTTATGACTGTTATAATATATAAAAACAATTTAAGGGTATGAATTGAAGTAAATTAATTATAGAATATATATGAAGTACCAAATCAATAAAAATTTGTTGATAAATTCTTAGAAAATAAGCACTCAAATTTCAATAAACATATTATATTCTACAGAATTTTGATTTCATAATAAATGATTTCGAATTATTTTGTTGATGAAATTTTAAGATTAAAATTTTCAACTTTTATATATTCTATTTGAAAAAATTATATTATTTCTGAAATCATCATATAATAATTATCAAATGGTGAATTTTTAGGATTTTTTTAAAATGATTAATTTTTTCACTGAATAGTGAAAAATATAAATTTATGTATGAAAATCATTTCATTTCAACATAAAGTCACATTGTTCTAAAATTTGATCTCAAATTAAGAAAATTATTATTCAATTTCTAATAGTATAATTTATTACATTTGAATAACTATTATTCCACATTTTTTTATAAGTTCATTTTTGGATTAAAAACACTTTTTTAAAAAACATTTGTTTCCATCACATATTAATGTTGAATTTTTGTAATCTAGATGTAGAAATTTAATATTTAAAAATGAATCAAATTTTTTTAATTAAGCGTTGAAAATTTTCTAAATTAGACATTATTATTTTTTTTCAATATGAATTGTAACCATAGTAAATATATGACACCTCAATAAGGGTAAATTAGGTAATTAATGTAAAAAATATTGTGATGAGGCATAAAAATAACTATAACACGTGATTTTTATCTATTAAAGGAGTAGGTTTCAGCCATACTTAACCATAATCCAATGTAATTTATTTTTTCCCTTTTCTCTTAGAAATTTACTTATATATATTATTTTAATTTTTAACAAAATACAATATGCCAATATATTTATTTTACATTTTTCTTTTATGTTAAAATAGAGAAGAAAATTAATTTTGTATAAATATTAAAGTTTATAATTGTCATAATGAAATTATTTTTATGATGGTAATTTATATCTAATTTTTAGTATGTATATAATTTCTTTAGAATCTTATGTAACAGTAACACAATACATTTGCATGTTAAAAGAAAATTAATGTGAATGGTTTGAAAAAAATAAAGATATATATTTCGATACATTATGGAATAAAATGAATATAATAGTAAATAATAATTTATAATTTATGGATATATTTTTTATATTCAAATTTTATACCTATATTATTGTTTTTAAAGTCAAAATATGGAACTAGTTTATAAAATGACTTTAATGAATTTTTTTTGTTGTAAAATGTTTTATTAAATTAATTAAAATTCATACAAATATTATAGAAAGAAAATTTAGAATGAAAAATTTTCATAAATTTTCATAACTAGGTAATTTTTGAGTCAATTTATATCTTATAAGTAGATTTATAAAAATTTAATTCTGAAAAATTTGTTACTATGGTTATGTTTTAAAAACGGTTAACAGAGGGATATAATAAACCTTTAATGGTTTATAATAATATCTAAACCCCTATTTTTTAATGATTATATTATAATCATATAATTCTTATATATAAATCCATGTCATTTTATAACCATCTTTCTTGAGTTAGACACAAAATATTTTATAAAATTTCATGAATTTCCCAAAGTTCCCCTCAACCACCCATAAGAGGACACCCCATCTTCTCCCAACCCCTCAGATGAAGAGTCTTCTATATCAGACATTAACTTTAATAATTACTTAATAACATTCATCCATATGTCTTATAGGTATTATTTGGGGCATAATACCAACCATATAAAGATTAAGGTGTAAATCAAAAGAGGTTTTCTAAAGAATAGGTTTAGCATTTAACCGATTTATTTAGTTTATTTTTTTAATGTATATCCTAAAAAATAATATAAACATTATTATATAGTAACATAATAATAACTCATATACTAATAAGTTATTATTTTAGTGTAATAACATTAATCAAACTCCTTATTCCATCAAATGGGAAACAAAACTATCATTCAGTTGTAAGGTGGACTAAAATCTCACAAACAAATGTAATTAAGTTTCATCACCACCTCTCACTGTTGGTTATAATTATGGGTTTATTATATATATATATATATCATATTCATCAAATAATTATCATCATATATATAAAATATATCATACATTTTCTTACCATCGAATCCTTTGAAAAATGATAACATCATTCATACGTACTTGCGGATTACCACATCCATGAAGTGATGTGACTTTTTTTCTTTACCGCCTTAAATGGAGGGTATATAAAAGTTTATTAAAAGATATAATATCATATTTATGATATAATCATAATTCTATAAAGAGGAAATAATAATTTCCTTCTTCCCTTGTTGTTCATTGAATAATGGAAACATTGATCATGACTACATTCGATTTACCATCCCTATGATTTCCATGTAATTCATTTCTCATAACCTTACATAATGGTTGGAACTAAAATTATAAATACTATATAAAAATATTAATTATGACATGATTATTATTTTGTAGATGATATGCGAAAAATATCAGCTCGGGTTTCACTAAATTAGTGCCCTAATCCAGTTTACCATGTGGCCTCAAAGGAACCACTGTGTATTCCAGAGGTTTATATCCAGTAGTGAAGGCATATGGTGTGATTGTGGGGAGACAATGAGCTCATATTAGATTAACCAACAGTGTAAGAAACCATATACCATCCAAATAAGTAAATATTCATAGTGTTTCTGTAGTAAATAAACTGAATTTGAAGCTTGGTGTAATAATAAATAGAATTAAACAAAACCCCAAAAAACCATTTCATACAAACAAAAATAGTCACCCAATGGGTCTAATAGATATGAACAAGTACATAACATAATTTGAAAAAAAATACATGGATCTACTACTAACTATGACACAAACCAAATATATGGTCTCAATGACACTACTATGCTACTCCAGCATAATAAAAAGAATCCACATGAGTCGCCCTACTCAATCATGCATCCCTAGGCCGTAGCACCATATATCATTAAATCTATACACAACCTAAAAATTAATACATATATTATTCACACAGTAAAGGTGAACATATAGTGGTGTGAAATATTCTGAGTAGGCCACCCAATGATTAACCCATAATTATTCGTTTAAAAGTGTATTCTCATGAAATGTATTGCACCTATCCGAGAAAAACATGAAATTATGAATAAAATAAATTAAATTAAACCACAATAAATTCCTATTTTTTATCATTATTAACTAGGAAATGTGTCTTCATGTATATACTTGAGTAAGGTGAAAAAAAATGAGTTGGATGTTGTGCCTTAGATGCCATATAAAATTATGTAGATCTTTGGATCTGTAATCAATATTTGAAACAAATACTTTATCCAATTATATAAATGTATTTATGAAACTTAGTTCACAACCTAGGGATACATGTTTTAGACCAATGATCTCCCACACATGTCTCCAATCAATATAATGAAGTATGTCATATACTAATTAAAAATATTTTAAAGAAGGAATTCGATCAACTACAACTTATGTGGTGCGTATCATATATAATATTTAAGAGGTACATTGACTAAGTTTTCTTATTAGAGTCTATGGATAATATACATAGAAAAATAAATATAATATAGACCTTATTTATCCATGGCCTAGGTCCATTTACCAATGATTCCTCCTCGAGTAGGTAAAGAAAATCCCTAGAAAACCTTTTATAATATAGACCTAATAGTTTCATGACACAATGACCTTGAACATGTTTTCCACCTTGAGTACACATAGAGTATGCATAGTAATCATGGAAAAAGGTTACATACAGTCACATATTGACGGTGTCATTCTGAAATTGACATCATCAGTTTCATACCGTGATTTTCATATTCTATCAGGAATGCCCAATATCCTAATCCTATGAAGTTCTTCTAAGAATCCCTATCATGAACCAAATAACATCAGTCTCATTGTCCAAATACCTGTATGTACATCTAGAAATAATAGATTCATAAATAATCAACACAATAATGAATAAAGATAAGATTAATCATTGTTGAACACCAAATCCCACCACTAATTCCATACCCTCATTGTATTACATGTTAGGTATCAGTTCTATGGTAAAACACACTACTATCTATACCCAAATCCACATTGTACTAGATTAGGGTTGGTAAAACACTACAACACACAATGGGTCCCCTAAATCATAACATTATAGAGTCATCCAACTCAGGATTATCTATAAGAGAAAACGTATATAAGGGAATCCTTATAAGAATCATTGAATATCATAAGTGGTAATAGATACATCCCACATGTAATCCTCAAGGTCTATATGTAATAAAAGGGATCCCTTTTAGGATTATACTAGTCATTACATAAGAATAGGTGTCGTGCAAGGGACCCTTATAAACAGTATACATATATGCGGTCATCCAATATATGACCCTTGGAGGGAGAAAACTAGTTGAGGAATCTTATAAAGTATTATATAGGATATAATTTAATTGAATGAATCCTATATGGGAACCTAAAAAATAGTGGTATGGTAGAGGCATCCTATATGCCATCCTCTAGGCCAACAGAATACATTTTTTCCTAAAGGAAAACGTTTTTAAAAATGAATCTACATGGATGGATCATATCCCATATCAAATCAAGGGTCACAACCTTTGTTGTAATTATCACCCAAATAATATAGGAAACTCTTAGGAGATATCTAGATCAATTAATCTTGGAAAAAGATATCTGTTTATTATAAAAATCCCAAAATTCATCAAAATATTTGTGAAATCAACTGACGGGTTTCACCATCACAGTCTAAATAGAATGATACTAAAAATGGACTACATATGTGTCCAATTATGACTCCATATAATAAATATATGAAAAAAACAACAAAGGGTAGAAAGGGAGGATTTTACGATGCATATACCCTTGTACATGACATGTACTCTAAAATCCACATCTAGGTGTGTACTGTATCCATAGGTGGCATGTAAAATACTGAGTACATGTCATGTAAGACAGGTAAACGTCATGTACCCTAGACGACGTACCTACTTATGTAAATCATATTTCCTGACCATGTACTTTTCTAGTTCGTGTTCTTTTATACAATGTGTGACCCACAAGAGGTCTTGTCGTTTACTCTACATGTCTATTTTCCATCACACGGGCTAACTGACCACACACTCAACTATACAGTCGAGTAGCAGTACATTGAGGGTACACCCTATTCAAAGAATATAAATTTAAAAAATTCATCTTCTCATTATTAGACGAACACATGACATGTGTTCCAAAACTATGCACCGTGTCGTTGGAATTTCTAAATGAGAAACAACTCAAATTGGCCCAAACCACTTTTTTCAAAAAATGCTATAGATTGACCCGCTAGAGGTCCTAAGAAGTATTAATAGGTCCTAAAATATATAAAATAATAAATAAAAATACTATTATTACATAAATATAAAATAATCCTATATTTTTTAATAATACACTAATGCTTCTCCCATTTTCCCGATCCACAGCTGCCACACGATGATCTGGCTCCCCCAAGCTCTACAAAATCACATCCCTTAATCTATCCCTATTTCAATATATTCCTATCCCTCCACTCTCTCAGTCATGGAAGAGGAATAAAAAAGGTAATTACATGAATATATTGGGTAGAAAAGTATAAAAGAAAAGGAGAAGAAGAAAATGGATGGAAAAGAATAAAAAATAAAATGGGGGTCGAGCCCGACCTCGATTCCGATAATAATTTTATGCCCCTCCTAAGAAAAAATACAAATTTTAGACTTAGTAGATGTGATAAAATATAAATATGATTCTTTATTAAAAATATATATCTAAATCAAAGTGTGTGAATAAATTTATGTCTAATTAATTAATTATTAATTTTTAATTATGCCGCAAAATTCAAAGAGCTCATAATTCCACAAAATTGTTGTGCTAGGATAAAAACCATATTCTAGGACTATAAGAGTGGTCCAAATTTTATTTGATTGAATTTACTAAGGAAAAATAACCATTTTACACCTTATAATAATCAGAGAGAATAAAATTAAATTTAGGCTCAAATTCACAGTCCAGAAAAACATGGGCCTATACAAAGTAACAATGGCCTCTTTGACTATGTTCTACATAATGGAGTCATTTTTCAATAATGAACAGAATATAATAGAAATGAATACTATAAACATAAATAATTATGCAATTAAATATATCATTTTAATAAATTAAATAAACAATTTAATGGTAAATTATTAGACATAGAACAGTTTATATAAAAAGTAGATAATTGATATATTTTTATTATCTATCTGTCAAATGAATTACATGGAATGATTAGGCTCAAGGTAATGGTTTTCATATCAATTTATTTTCATTGTGGTTTGTTTTAATGTTATACATGTTATTTAATTTATATTTCTCATATAACAATATTTTAAATTTTATTAAATCAATCTATCATACATTATTTAATATTAAGATAAATATTAACTTTATTTTTTGAAGTGTATCTCACAATAATGTTAACTTTTGGAAAGGGGTTTTTATCTCAATCTTAATTCATTAGGTTATATCACTTATTCATTTATTATCTTATAAAAATATTATGTTTTAAATACCTTTTTTTATTTATACTTTATTTTCACATTTTTTTTGTATTTTCCTCTTTTATAGGCAATTACTTCATTTACTGATTCCAAATTTAGTGATATGATATTTATAAGGTTTTATCCTCTCATATACTATTTATTTGGGAAATAGATTTATTTTATGCACCTAAATTATTTTATTAGGTGTATGAACATCCCAGTTATATTTTTTTATCATATATCTTCTTATCATTAAGTTAATAAATTTTTGATTTGACATCATTTATTTCACGAGAGTATGATTAAAAAGATACATAAATGGTAAGGTTTTTTATGAAATAATACCATCTTATTTAATTATTTTCAAAGTTCAATGTTCCCTTGTGAGGGAACATGTGCTTCAATTTTCATAAATCACGTCTATTTTCTTTTCCACGGGATATGAATTAGGATAACATGTTTATTTTTCATTTATTCCATATTTAATAAAGAAACATCAAGATTGTTGTTTGTTAGTGATAATAATTATGGGTCATATTTTAGATCATGAATCATTCCCTTCCATTCATTATTTTCTATATTTTTTTTTCAAGAATTTACATTTTAAAAAAATGACGATTTCATAATATTCATTTTGGTAATAAATATCTTTATTTTATATGTTTTTAGAAGTAAATTTATCAAGTTTTCCCCATTTATCACTTTTTACCCTCTTCAAAAAAGGTTAAAAATATAATTATTTATAATTTTTACAACATTAACAGATTTTCCAACCATTTTAAAAAAATTGATATAAATATTCCATTATAATTTTAAATGATTATTTTTAAATAAAAGAATTTTCAATTTTTTTTTGGAATTTCTAGTTTATAAATTTGTTCTTAGTATAGAAAGGGGATTTTTCCTCAAGAATGTTTTTAATTATCAATTAGTGTTATTTATAATAAAAAATGACAACAAACCTTGAAATTAAATATGATCTATTGGGGATATAATTTAATTATACATTATTAAATACTTCTTTGGATGGATTATGACTTTTTTGAAGAAATTTTCCTGGAACTCGTTTCTTTTCCATAGGTAAAACAATCTATTAAATGAAAATGATTACTGCAATAATAAAATATTTATACTAATAATTGTTTTTCACTTGAATGGTATATATACATTATTGGTGAATGAATTATTTGGTAGGTATCCCAAAATATATAATGATATTTTTCTTATATGTTATGAGAGGTGAATTATATCCCTCCAATGACTTGAATAAACAGATAGAGTTAACTAGTTATAATTTTCTCAGAGTGAATTTTTTGAATTTATAGTATAGTTTAGTCTATTTGTAATAGTGATTTTAATTTTGATATAAAAATGATGTTCCGTTATAGGAAAACATTTTCTTTATGTATTTTAAGAGTTTTTAATGGTACATATAAAAAATATTGACATCTCATGGCTCATATTTATTGATTTTTATTAATCTTACATTTGTTAAATCATTATTACATGTTACATGTTTAATAAACTATATTTTAATGGATATAAATTATCTTATGTTATGACCTTTCACTTTATTTATTCCATCGTACCCATATACGTATCTTATACTCACTAATTCCATCCAAATGTAAATTCTTATGTTTAACTTTAAAGAGGCTTTGGGATATAAATTCATATGTTTTCCATTTCCCTAGGTTATACTGATTTATGTTAAATTAATTTTATAGAGAATGGTTTAATGTATGATGAATTTTATGAGATATGATGAATATGAAATGTGAAATAAGAAATATTATGACCATTGTGAGAATTATCACTCTAAGACATGGGAATTTTTATGTATGATTTTGTTCTCGTTCAAAAAATATATAATCCTAAATGGTCTATGTGTATAAAAGTGATCAAGTATTTATCTTTGATGTTTTATGTTTTTTATGGTAAACATTTGGTTATATTTATTAGTATAATATTCATAAATGTAAATATTATTTTTTAGCAATGGACTTGGGAGTGTTGTTTTACAGATATTATAGTTGGTATCAAAGAAGGGGCTAGGTAAATCTTGTAATTATGATGATTTTATATGAGGATGACATAATTTTAATGGTTTTAAAACCCATTTAATAGTTTTTAGTAATATTATTTTTAGGTAATTAATGAAATTTTTCGTGGTTTTTCATTTGGTTCAGGTATTTTAAACCCTTATGATTTACATGTAGGATTATTGAGAAGGAATGATAATACATTTTTGGGAATATAATCTGAAGGATGTAAACAAATTGTGGCTAAAACATTATTTAATATTGAAGTTAGGGTTGTTAATTTGTTTTTAGGGTTATTTATTTATGGAATAAACTAAATAGAATGTTTTTTGTTAAAATTATATTTTTAGAGTAATATATCTCTATATGATGTTTATTCATTTTTTAAATTATCTAAACTTGTTCAACTATATCAATTTTAGTAAATATTGGAAGAAAATACATTCATACTTTAATATACCACATTGGGAATCTAAAGCTAATTATAGCACTTCAAAAATTAAATATTAATACTCATCATTTTGAGTAAAAGAGGATATAAAGGTTGAAATGGATTGAAACACGCAACTAAAGGACGTAATTACATTTAAATATTTAATGAAAATAAAGTGTGTACATTTCCCTATATTCATAGTAAAGATGGTAATGGAATTTACGAAATCTTGGAAAAGGACATTGAAACAAAAATATATACTTATGACCTTTAATTACGATGAATCAATGGACTTTCTCACAATTCATTTATTTATAGATTTTTGGAAAATGACTTTCTCAAAGTCAATCAATTTTTATTTATCAATATTCTTTATCACTCAACATCATTATTTGTATAGTAATTTTATCTCCACTAGGTCAATATTTTCACATCCCACTAATGTCCACCTTTTTTGAAACTAGTTATTTTTTATTTTATAGGACCTTTTTATTTCTATTTATATAATTTCAAAATAATTTTTCATTAACCCTTATTAATTTTTGGATTTTCAATAATGTATTCTGAAATAATTATCCCTTGTTTACTAAATCCTTGTTCCAATTAAGAAGCAGAATTTTATTAAATTATGGATAATTTAACACAATCATATTTTAAAATCACACTATGTTTGATATCATATACAACCTGTATCTCCAAGATTAAATGAACGATGACATATTTCAATTTTTTGAGTGTTATAATACTTTTATCAAAAATTAGGTATGAAAATATTTATAAAAAATATAATATATATATATAATGTAAAAAAACTATAAATATTTGTTGATAAATTCTTTTAAAATAAGAAAAAAAAATTTATAGTCATTATATGCATCAAAATTATGTTTTCTTCAAAAATTAGTTTTATTTATTTATTTGATAAGATATTATATTTATATTTTTACACATTTAGAAATTAAATTTCATAAAAAGTTTATATTTTTCGAAATTATCTTATCAAAATAATATTTTGGTGTATTTTTCATATTTTTTTAAAAAGATTGATTTTTTAGTGAATATTGAAAGTCCTAGTTTATGTAAAATGATTATTTTTTCATTAAAATATAACACTATTTTTTAATTTTATATAAAAGTAACATAATATTTAATTTTATAAATAAAATATAATTTATTACATTTCATGCATCATTATACATGATTTCGGTATAAGTTAAATTGTGCGCTTGAAAACTCATTTTTCTAAAAAAGTTCTTATATTTAATTTTATGCTTTTATATGAAAATTGATTTATGAAAATTAAATGAATTGAGTATTGAGAAATGTATACCTTATATAGAGTCTCGAGGATCAAATTTGGTAAACAAGTCAGTTTTATTTGTGTGAATTATTTATAGTGACCATAGTAATTATTTGTCATCTCGTTAATGGTAAGTCTGATAATTATAGTTAAAAAATGTCATAATGTGTAAATATAACCATAAAACTAGATTTTATTCTATTTTATAAATTTTTTTATACCATATTAATAAATTTTTTATTTTTACAGTTTTTTTTACAATTTTACATTGAAATAACCTTTTATATTTTTTTAAGTAAAGAAAAATATAAAATGTGGTTCTCTTGATTTTATATTTGTTGAAAATGTTCACAGAAAGAAAAAATTAAATTTTCAATGAATATTAATGTTTTTTTCTATAATGATGAAATTATTTTTATCGTGTTTATCTATTTATAATTTTCATTGGTTTCATAATTACATTATATTCTTATAAGACTCTAACATAGTGCCTGTAAAGGTGGTATAAAATTAAAATAAATGTTTTTAAAAACAATAAAATTAATTTATTCTTGATGAATTACGTTGAAAAAATATTTTAATGGTTATTAATAATATATTATTTATTTTTAATGAGTTTAGATACTAATTTTATACATGTATTGATGTTTTTAATGTCCAATTATATCAAATTTTCATAAATTTAAATTAATGGTGTTTTATGTTATAAAATATTTTACTAAATTATTTATAAATTATAAAAAACCTGAATGTTGTGAATTGGGATATTTAATTGTTTTTAAATTAATCCCACTTCCATTTGTGATAATTTTTTAACTTATAATTAAATTTATAAGATTTTAATATTGATTTTTTTTACCATGGTAGAGGTAAAAATTAGTTAATAGAGGGTTTAATCTAATAGATAAGGATAAAAATTACATCTAAAATAGGAAAAATATATTAGATGATTATATTAAGAATATATACTCCTTATATTATAATTAATGTCTTTTGGGAACCATTTTTCATGAGTAGGACATATATTATTTTATAGTATTTCATGTATTTTAAAAAGTTCTCCCTTGCCTATAAAAGCACTCCCCATACTCTCCTATCCAATCCTCACTTAAAGATTCTTATTGATCAAAAAATAGAAAAATAACATCCTCAAATCCATTACCTTTTCATATAGGTCGTATTTTTCGAAATAATAATAACATTATAGGAATTAAGGAGTAATGAAAAAGAGGTTGTCCGATGAACTGGTATATCTTTTAATAGAATTATTTAGTTTTCGCTATTATTCTACCTCCATAAAAAAATTTAAAACCATTAAGATATAATATCATTAGTATCTAAATTATAGTGAAATTTTGTTATGAAAATTTATTATACATAATACATCTCCTACTTCAATCAAATGTGAAATGAAACCACGATATGTGTGTATGGTAGACTATCACCTCACGAACTGATCTAATCTTTTTTAAAAAAAGAACCTCTCACATATGGTTATAATATTGGATTAAATACAAAAACACACACACATATATATTATATTCAGGAAATTAATATAATTATGGATGTATAAAATGTCAAAAAATTTATTTCCATTCAATCCATTCAAAAAATGATAACATCCTTAGTGTGTACATGTGGATTTCCACATCCACAAATAAAAAAAAATTTCTTATCATAAATACCTCATGTGAGTGGTATATATTGGTGTATTAAATGATATAGTAAAATATTTATGATAATATAATCATTAGGCTAATATTGAATAAATATTACCTTCTTTCCCTCATGTTCTTGGAAAATGGAAATGTTATTCATGTGTACATACGGCCTAAAAAATCTACAATTGAAACATATTTAATTTTTATTATCTATAATAAATGGTTGGTTTTAAAATTATAATTAATGTTTAAAAATTGTAATTATGTGATTATTATTATTATGGAGATGTTAGGACAATTGGATAATTGTCCATGGTCAACAAATAGAAGTTCTTTTTCAACTTTGAAGCGAACATCCTCAAAACATCCAACTTAAGCTTAAAAAAACTAATGAGATATGTAGTATAATAAAATGGAAAAATTTGTTTAATGATAATTTCAAATAACATTAAAATGTTCTCAAATAAGTATATAATTATTAAATATTTATTAAATCCAAAATAAAATACATTCATGAAATGTATGGGCTTGAGGAAAGGTGTTTCATCTCAATTTATCTTTATTGAGGCGTGTTTTAATTTTATACACCTATATTATTTTATATGGTTTTTATAATTAACTTTTAAATTTTATATCATGAATCCTTCATACATCATGGAAATTTATATTATAATTAAAATTGTGTTATCCGAAGGGATTGGTCTCGAGCCGATGGGATTGTAAGGGGGGATGTTGTGCTAGGTTTTCTCCCATCTTCTCCTCCTTCCTCTCCCTGCTAAGGATTCGCTATATATCCTTTTTTCTCAATTCACGATGGAGGCCTCCTTGGCTCGGTCATCTCGGCGGTGCGCTTGAATTTTCCAATATCTTTGATCGACTCCACTTTATGGATAGGGTTTCGTGGAGGCACAACTATCCAAAGGCTGAGTCCCAGTTTCTGTGGGTTGATGGAGCCGCTTCGTTATTAGATGCATTAAATAGGTGATGAAGCGTGTCCTCTGCAGGCACTATATATGGTGGCGATGGGATCTAGATTCGTCTTTCTCCTGGGTTCTTGGCCTGTATTTTAGGGTGATTTCATCTATTTTTTCTTAGTTTTAATGGGTTTAATAGTGTTTCTTGATAATTTCTGAGATGCAGTTTTGTTGTTGAGTTGGTTTCTTTGGTTTACGGAAATTGTTCTACGATGTTTTGTTTTGATCTGATGGTGGATTTGGTGTATTTTCTTGCCGATTTTAGCTTGGCTGTTCTTGTCCATTGAGGGTTGTTTTTTTTGTTCTGATTCATCGACGGTGGTGACGACGGATGATGGTGTGCTCACCCGTGCTTCGATTGATGTGGATGAACATGTTTTTTGTTTGTTATCGAAGAAGTCTGTGGATCATGCATCATTGTTTGTATCCCTAGTGGACGTGATGTAGTTGGTGGTTTGAGAATGCTTTGGCGATGACGATGGCTAAGTCCCGCCGATGTCCTACTCTGAATGGTGGTGTGTGGTGATGGGTTCTAGATCGAGGCGTAGTTTAAGTGCGCAATACAATGGTATGTACAAGGCTCGTGGCAGCTGTCTCATGATTTTGGTTTTTTAAATTTGAATTTTGATATTGATATGGATTTTTTGAAGTGGTGAATTGGTAGTGGTGAATTGGTAGTGGTGAAGTCCTGTATTGGGTACCAGCAACCCTTAATCCTGCCTTTAAAAAATGGAAAAAAATTATTTTCAGCAAAGGGATTGGTCACAAAACATACCAAGTGGTATGGGGTTTCTTAACTCAATTTTCATTCATTAGGTTATATAAATTATTCATTGAGTATTTTATTATAAGATTATGTGTGAAATTAACTTTTTTAATTTATGTTGTATTTTAAAATATTCTACAGATTTACATATTTATAAATAATATTTCAATTGATTTATCAAAATTGAATGATATTATACATGTAAAGGTTATTCATATAAAATTCTATTTACATGGGAAAAAGTTTATTTTATACACATAAATTATTTTATGATGTGTATTTCATAACACCATGAGATTTTGTGAATTATTATTTCTTAAATTAATTTAATAATTTTTATATTTTCCATTTCACACAGCACTGAAAATATTATATTTTATATTAAAGCCCAATATTTTGATTTTGTTATATAGAACACAATGTAAATAGTTAACTACACATAAAACATTTTTTATCTTGATCTACATCAAACACCATGGTTAGATTACATTACAAGAAATAATTACATTACTCGATGTCATGAATAACATGCATTGTTGATGTTTACCGAACAATAGTATATCATTAAAATTTAATTGTTTAATATTATAAGATATATCTATTCCGTTAAATTAAGGTTATAAATAGTATGAAATTGTTTATGAAAATATATTATTTACAAAAATATGACATGAATTCATAAGATACCAATTAACTAGAAATTAATATGAAAACTGATTGAATGTAAAAGAAAATATTATAATTTTTATTATCACGAAGATTTTTTACACTAATATATTAAATTAAATATAATTAATGAGTGTAATTAATGTAATAAATATGTTATATATTTAATAAAATATTTTTTTATTCTTAAAATAGATTTCATAGACATAAGATAAGAACAAACCCAATTTTATGTTTAAAACATATAATTTTTATAAAGGTATTTTTACCCCCTTTTAATGGATAATCCATTTCAAATATAAATATTTTAACTTTTATTGACTTAATATGACAAAATAAACTTCATAGTTGGAATATAAGCATAAAAATTATGTTAGGATAAATTTTTCGTATTTTTCTATAAGGTTTCATTTTAATGAATAGTTAAAAATACTAAATTTTAATTCAAATATTCTTTTTTACCTAATTTATTTATAAGATTAAAATATATTTAAAATAAGTTTTTAATATTAATTAGATAATATTTTTATCATTTAATCCAATATAGGTCATTTGACCCAATTTCACATTGAAATTCGATATACAACCTTAGCAAACTCTTATCATTTTTACTATAAAAACTAGTAGTGTCATCCCATCACCGATATTAAATTTAAATTATTTTATTCTTCTTATGTTATTAGAATTTTTTAAAATGGATTCCATATTTGGAATCAGCATAATTTATAATATATAATAAGTTCAATTTTTTCTACCAAAAATATTATTGAAACTGATTAAATTTAATTACAATAATTTATAGAAAATTAAGTTAATAAAGTAATATAAATAACATTTAAGAACCAAAAATGACCTATAAACATTTCCAATACCAATTTTATGGAAATTATTAGTCTATTAACCTTATAGTATTGATTTTTGTTGGTCTGGTATTACTTTTTGAGGTAAAAACATGGGAACACCTGACTTTTTTTTCAAAAATGCCTAGCGTATCCTTTCCCTTCCCTATAAAAGGTCACCACCTCTCCCTATTCTTCACACATATCAATCCAATTAGGATCGGTCAATATCTACAAAATAAACTTTAAAAAATACCTAAATGCTTCCTAAAATCACCCATTGTGCATAAAGCAATCCATTAAAGCTATTTGGCACAAACCGAAAGGAGTTACCTAATTAATAGGTAATGTATTTTCTCAAAATATTTTCCTTTTGTAACACCCAGAATTTCCATGTAAATAATTTTTTTAAATAAATTGGAATTTTACAAGTCTGTGAAAATTGACGGCACATGAATCCAAGGCCCAGAGTGCCCAGAATGAATTTATGAACTTTATTTTAGGTATATTCAGTAAACATGGGAGTGGGTTTTCGAACTTTTGAACCGGTGCTCAAAATTGAAATATAGGGATACCATGGAACATACAACGCCAGTATTCACATAAGGAGGCTTTCACATCGATGGTAGTGGTTCAAGAGTGAAAGATAGTTTTTTGGTTTTTAGTGTAAGAATAAAATATTAATAAAAGTGTCTGACATTTTTATTTTTATTTGCAACACCCATGTGGTTGTTAGAAGGTGGAGTCCACCGAAACTAAACCTCCATGTGGAAGTTGAGGTGTGGGGACCACCAGACCTTAACCTCCATTGAGATTTTACGGTGGTGGGGTTCACCCAAACCATAACCTCCCATGAGAGGTTATAGTGGTGGGGACCACATGGGACTGAACCCCCCTTTTAATTGAGAGAAACTCACAACCCCCCTTATTAATGTAGAGGAGCCTCTTGACTTCCTCCACATTAATTGTTCCAACACACCACTTTAATTGTTCCAACTCTCCCATAATAAATTATCTATTTTTGAATATTATTCCAACGACCTAATAGATAATATAATCTATTATCTTGGGATGCCATTTCATTTTGGGTGTAATTTGGGGAGATAAGGAACTTGGGAGAAATCTCCCAACGATGAACGCTCCACCAATAAAGAATGCAGATGAGAAATGCCTTCGACTACGAAGAATTACCTCTACTTCCACTGCCTTCCTCGTAACTTCCTCCAACGTAGGACGTGATCATCTACAACGAATCGACATCCGCCTTTTCACACCAACATCAACCAATGATGAACAAGTAGTGGTTTAATGATTTTTGATTATCACTACACAAGTACACCCACTACTTTTTCTTTGGAGGGTTGGAAAAAACCTTTGAAGGAGAGTTTGATGTGCTTTGTTCTTATGAAAATCTTTGTACCACTCTAATGTGGAGAGTCCGGGCCAAACTAACATGGCATGTCTTCTCCGTAACCCTTGTGTTGATTTACGGTGTTCTTCAAAATGGAGGAAGCCGTCGAAGGCAACGGAGCCTCCCCCCACGACCTCTCCAACCTGCACCGCCCCCTTGGCACTCTGACCTCCCAGCCAAACCAGCCCTGCACCACCGCTGGCAGAACCAGCCCCGAGCCGCGCTTTGCCCCAACGACCCCGACCTTCCGGCCGAGCTCCGCTAGCCACACCATCCACCGGCAGAGCCACCCTGGCTGCTTCAGCCTCCCAGCCGAACCGTCCCCCGTCGCGCCACCCGCAGGCCGAAACAGCCCCGACCGCTCCACCCCATCCCCCAGGATGAGCTGCCCCAAGCCGCGCCCCCATGGCCCTTTGATCTGAACCAGCCCTGCACCTCAGTCCGAGCCACCCTCGCGACTCCCTCGGTCATGAACCATCCTCGCAGTGACCCGCGGTCAGTCCGTACCCTCGCGGCCGGTCCGCGCCCTTATGGTCGGTCCGCTCCCTCACAGCTCTCTGCGGCCCCTCACAGCCGGGTGGCCTGGGCCTAGCGGGCCGGGCCAAACCAAACATGCTGGCCTACCCAACGGGCGGGGCCATACCCAACGGGTTAGGCCGAGCGACCCGAACTGGGTCAGCCCAGGATGGGTCGGGCCGTATCGTCCGACCGGACCCGAGCCCACTACGACCCATTTACGCTCCTTCAACCATATCTTTGGCATCAAACATCTGTTTGGTGAATCGTCATTGGCGCTAGAAATCTTGCAGCATGGTGGTCTCTTTGAGTATAGCCCATTGGATTTTGGAGTATAGTTGCGATACTGTTAGGTTGGATCGTGCAAAAAACCAATCGGGCCCCCGGAACAAAAATTCCAATAACTCACAGATCATGAGTCTGATTGACGTGCCGCATTCTACACTACAACCCCTAGGACATGGATAAACGTTGAGATATTTCTACATGGGACTCTGTGATAGTTGGAGAATAGACCAGTAGCACGTGGAGCAGATCCTCCTGGAGACGAGCGAGCGTAGTGCAGAGACCTTTTAGCTGGATGAGACCTGACGACTACAAACCATTTGACTCAGCGTGACTCGACAGGCCTAGTGGGGATCACCTTGGTGATGAGGAAGACCCGCGGTGGGGATCGCCTTGGTGACACAACAGTTCCATGGTACTCGATAGGAGGATTACCTCAGTAGATTTTGAGGGGGAGCACATTTGGTGACGTGACAGACCCACAGTGGGGAGAGTGATTGGTGATGCGGCAGATCCACGGTACTCGATAAGAGGAGTACCTCAGTAGTCCAAGGATAGTGAGAAGCATGCTTGGTGTCGTGGAAGGCCCACTATACTCGATAGAGGAGGAGTTCTATTGAAGCCGAGGTTTCGACAATGTGACTGGGGATGTTACTTGATACTACCCAGTAGAATAAAATCATGGTTTTAGCTAAGTCAGTTTTTCTATAATTTCCTCATGTTTCAGATGGATCAAATGATAACTTAGTTATATGTATAGTCATATACCTAAGAAGGGTTATCTGAATATTTCATTCTTTGTGGTTTATCCTTTGTGGATTTTGTGAGACCTTGAGGGTCTCGGGGTCCCCACTGAGTATCGTTATACTCACACCTACATGGTCTATTCCCACACCTTGTTGTGTTTGATGCAGAGGATGTAAAATGCAGATTGGGGCCGAGAGTACCCGGACTAGACGGTACCTGGAGGTGGAATATTCGGCGAGTCGGTACACGGAGGAGACGGTCAGACGTGGAGTGTTAAGGAGGCGATCTGTACCTACACTTGAGTTAAAACCCCAGAGGGTGATCCAGTAGCTATCTTCCCTTATCTTTCGGTTGTATTATATCAATTTTGTACTTGTACTTTCCAGTTGGACTTGTATTCTAGCCCCTTTTTCATTCAACAATTTTTTGTTATACAGATTACATGGTGTTTCGTCCAACTGTGTACTTGCTTGTGTGTGTGTGTGTGTTTACAGGTTATAAAGGAAATGCCTTCCTAGTTATAGGGAATTACGCCTTTGGTGCTAATCGCCAGCCCCTGGACTATTGAAGGCGGGATTGGGGTAGTCACGACACAGGCCCTAGGGGACGGGACGCGAAAAATTGGTATCAGAGGGAGGTTCTATCGTAGAACCTAGGAATTTGATATTTTTTGTGAATTAATTGTCTTAAGAGTAGTAATTAAGGTTTTCAGTTCAGAGAGTCCAGTGATGGTGTGGAGGCCGACGTATCCATACACCAAGACCCTAACTTCTGATTTCCGACTCAGTGCAAGAAAACACTGATTGTGTGTGTGTTTTCAAAAGTTTTCTTAATGTCAGCTCACCATGTATAAATTGTTAACCACTTTTCACTTGTATCTTTTCAGGATGCCTCCATGCAGACAGCCGGATAGAGTTTCGAGAGTTGTGGGCACTGATAATCCACTAAGCGATGAGGCCTCTATGCAGGGGCCTCTTCCAGTAGAGGCACCAGTGAAGGCACTAGGGGTACCTTTCCCTATTGGTCCATAAATTCCACTAGCCCCAACCGCAAACGGTGCATGCCGCTTGAGTACGTTGCATAATTTCCAGCGCTAGAGAACACCCTGGTTCCGGGGGGAGATAGACCCATAGGAAGATGAGGATTCTCTAGAGGATGTGGTGAGAGTTTTTGGACTGGTAGGGATACCAGCAGACCTCAGGGTGATCCTTGCCACTAGCCTTCTACAAGAAGCAGCATGCAGATCGTAGAGCTTGATGCTCCATGTTTAGGACGGGGTGACACTTCTCTATGTAGGCTTTGAGACCCTATTTCAGGCGGAGTTTGTTCCGGTGAATCTTCGCATAGTGCGCATACAAGATCTACTTCATCAACATTCGGGTACCATGATTGTAGCTCAGTACTCAGCGTGGTTCACAGACCTCTCACGCTGCTCCACTAATATGGTGTGGGACCCATTATTTAGGGCCCAAACCTTCGAGGAGGGACTCATACTGGAGGTCAGGGATTCAGTGATCTCACTCAGTATCCCGACGCAGGCGGGGGTGTTAGAGAGAGACCTCTATGTAGAGAGTTTCCTTACTGAGTAGTCTCCAGCAGTGAGATCCAGCACTAGTCAACATGTAGCAGAGTCTTCTGTAGCTGGAATCAGATAGATGTCGCAGAGGTCCAAGAGGACCAGACCTACAGGTGGACGACCGCATGATTCAGAGTCGGTTGTGTGGGGAACCCGAGGTGGAGACATAGATTACAGGAGCGGGAAATGTTACTCATGTGACGGGAAGGGTCACATCACTCGTGACATTCTGACCCACCGTACGGATGATCAGCAGACGGTCGAAGGACCACCCAGGCAGAGACAGTGGTTTGATCTAGGTGGTCCGTTGGGAGTAGGAGGACGTGGTAGAGGAGCTGTTCGTGTAGATGGCGGTGGGAGAAGATTCAAGATGTTACTGCCACCACCACCAGGAATTCCACCCTGACCGCAGGGAGTAAGTGGACACGGGAGTGCTCAACTCTAGGTAGTTGAGGCCTTTGACCACGGTGCTCCAGAGATGATATGAGGTATGATCTGTGTCTATTACACCATAGTTGCAATAATTATAGACACAGGTTCCATTCATTATTTTGTTACCACAACCCTTATTCGGAGCCTAGAGTTTCTGACAGAGCAGTTGGCTCGATCCTTACAGCTAGAGACTCTTACGGGAGTGGATTCCACGATTATGAACTGGTGCCGATAGTGTGATCTTACTCTAGGAGGAAATAGCTTCGGCTGGGATCTCTTATTAGTGGCATCGAGGCATTAAGACATCATCTTGGGTATGAAAAAGTTTTCTATAGTCCAAGCTCAGATATACTGTATTATGTGCAAAGTGCGGTGTGTCTGAATGGATGGGACTAGGTTTACCTTTACTAGCAAGAAGGGAGCCTTTTCAGCACAAGATGGACTTACTCAGAGGATAGTGCCGCTAATCACTCATCATTTTTCTGGCCATAGACTCAGAGCTATTGATATGGAGGGTATGCATTATGCTATAGTGGTAGAACAGTATGTGGATGTTTTCCCAGATGATGTCCAAGGTCTTCCTCCTCGTAGATAGGTGGACTTTTACATTTACTTGTACGCCGTGACGACATCGATATCTACTCCAGCATATCGAATGGCTCTCATGGTGCTTCATGAGATATGAGTATAACTAGAGGACTTGCAGGGGAAGGGGTTCATCTGACCCAGTGTTTCTCCTTAGGCAGCCTCTATTCTATTCTCCAAAAAAGCAAATTGGAGCTTGAGGCTTTGTGTCAACTACCAATGCCTGAACCATGTGACCGTGAAGAACAAGTACCCACTCTCGAGGATTGAGGACCTCTTTCATCAGCTAAATAGAGCACAATGGTTCTCAAAGATAGACCTCAGATTAGGATATCTCCAGCTTAGAGTTCGAGATGAGGATGTGTAGAATACGACCATCAAATGTTGGTACAACCACTACGAGTTCTTGGTTATTCCTTTCACCATAAAAAACACTCCCTTAGTGTTCATGATAGTCATGAACATGATATTTTATCTATACCTTCATCGATTTGTCCTAGTATTCATCAACGACATTCTGATCTACTTGAATACTGAGAAAGAGCATGCCTATCATTTGCAGGTAGTACTATACACATTCCGAGAGCACCAGCATTATGGTATGATCTCGAAGTTCCTGTTCTAGATTTGAGAGGTTCACTTTCTGGGGCATGTCATCCTAGAGGCTAAAGTTTCAGTGGATCTAGAAAAGATTGAGGCAGTACTTTCTGGGATCCACCTAGCAATGTGACGAAGGTATGTAGTTTCCTGGGTTTGGCTGGATACTATCGGAGATTTGTGCCAGATTTCTCCAGAGTTTCAGCACCACTATTAGCCTTGATGAATAAGGAGAAAGTCATTGTGTGGTCGGAGAGATTCTAGCAAATCGTTTAGGAGCTGAGGCAGAGGAAGACTGGTGCACCCATCTTGAGGCTTCCAGAGGATTGCTTATGGTACGTAGTCTATTGAGACACATCATGGACCAGACTTGGATGTGTCCTAATGCAGGAGAAAATAGTGATTTCATATGGCTCTCGACAGTTTAGACAACACGAGTAGAATTATTTTACCCATGACCTAGAGTTAGCATCAGTGGTCTTCGTCTTGAATATGTGGCCTCACTATCTGATGGGAGAATGTGTTACAGTGTACTCTGATCACAAGAGTCTCAGGTATATCTTCCCCCAGAAGGACATGAACCTAAGACAACGACATTGGCTTGAGTTACTCCTTCACTATGACTTCAAGATAGTATATATTTGTGGGAAGGGGAATGTCGTTGTAAATTCACTCAGTAGTAGATCTAGAATACAACTTCTAGGTGAATCGATGGTGCATATGGATTCTTTACAGATATCATTTGGGGATAGAGATATAGTAGCTTTTCTTTAGTCTCTTACAGTCTCTCCCACACTTATTCAGCAAGTCAGGGAGGCGCAGCATGGGGACGCTGACTATAAGACACAAATTTCTCATATATCTATAGGACATGCACCCAATGGATTTTCTGAAGGTGGGGAGAACATCATCCTCTTCAGAGGACGTACCATGGTACGTGTTCACTTCAAGAGGAAGTGTTGAAAGAGTTTCACACATCCCCTCTAGCGGTACATCCAAGAGTGGCGAAGATGTACCAGGATCTCCAATGATAGCACTGGTTTCTGAGAATGGAGAAAGTAGTTGCAGAGTTTGTCTCTAGATTCTTCACTTTTCATCAACTGAAGGTAGAGCATCAGGTACCAGTAGTCTTGGTTCAACCTTTAGAGGTCCCATAGTGGAGGTGGTATGGGATATCCATGGACATCAAGATAGCAATTCCACGTTCATCTAGGGGACTTGAATCAATATGGGTGATCGTCGACCGACTCACCATGTCGGCCCACGTCGTACTGATTAGAGAGCAGGGTTCAATAGATAGCATGGGACACCTCTATGTACATGAGATTGTGAGGCTACATGGAGTACCCACGATGATTGTCTCCAATCAGGATACAGGTTTTACTTCCCAACTATGGAAGGGTTTATTGGAGGCCTTCCAGATGCAGCTTTGTTTAAGTACTGCCTTCCATCCTTAGATGGAATGTCAGACTGAACGGACCATTCAGACCCTTGACCACATGATGTGTACTTGTGTCCTCGACATCGGTCGCAACTAGGAGGATCACATGCCTTTGGTGGAGTTTTCATCACTCCATTATTGGGTTGGCACCTATTGGGGCATTATATGGGCAA
Source organism: Viscum album (assembly GCA_963277665.1). NCBI lineage: Eukaryota > Viridiplantae > Streptophyta > Magnoliopsida > Santalales > Viscaceae > Viscum > Viscum album. Next base: position 98,765 of record CAUJRU010001831.1, read on the forward strand.
CCTTGAAAATCACCCTTGTGGTGGAATGACCATGGGGAGTCAGTACAAGTGGAACCAGAGATGGCACGGGCTACCATAGAGAAGATTTGGGTCATCCCAGAGCGGATGAAGACTACACAAAGTAGGCAGAAGTTGAATGCCAATAGGAGATGAAGACCTACATAGTTTGAAGATGGTGACCACATCTTTCTATGGGTCTCACCTCAACGAGGTTTGTAGAGATTTGGCCGAGGTGAAAAGTTATATATGAGGTTCATTGGACCTTTTCAGGTCCTCGGTAGAGTTGGAGAGGCGGTATACCGGTTAGCTCTTCCACCTCAGTTGCACCGGGTGCATGATGTCTTCCATGTATCCATGCTGAGGAGATATGTGCACGATCTTTCTCACAACATCGACCATGGTAAGCTGGACTTAGACGATTGGGATACTTTTACGGAGGTTCTAGTATGTATTGATTATTGATAGGAGATGGTCCTTTGTAGACGGTAGATACCTTTGGTGCGCATTCTCTGGCAGCACGAGAACCTCTAGGAGAGCACTTGGGAGCTGGAGGATCAGATGTGTGCTCAGTACCCCAACCTGTTTACCTAGTTGGAGTTGTGTCTTATAGGGACATAGATCCCTTAGGTGGGTAGAATTTAAAGACCTTGAATTTCTAAGTAATTTTTTTTAAAATAAATGGAAATTTTACGAGTTTTTGAAAATTTACGGTCCGTGATTTCGGGGCCCGGAGTGCCCGAAATGAATTTCGTAACATTATTTCACGTACTTTCAGTAAATGAGTGAGTGGGTTTTTATAAATTTTCAACTAGTGCTCGGAATTGAAATCTGAGGGAACCATTGAACTCGCAGTGCCGGTATTCACTTAATGAGAGTTTCACCTCGATGATAGTGGGTCTAGAGTGAAGGATAGTTTTTGGGTTTTTTCGTGTAAGAATAAAATAAAAATAAAATTGTATGACATTTTTAGTTTTATTTGCAACACCCATGTGGGTGTCGAAAGGTGGGGTCCACCGAAACTAAACCTCCATGTGGATGTTGAAGTGTGGGGATGACCACACCTTAACCTCTCATGGGTGGTTATGGTGGTCGGGACCACAAAAACCATAACCTCCTATGAGAGGTTATGGTGGTGGGGACCACCCAGGACTAAACCCCCCTTTTAATTGAATGAAACTCTCAACCCCCTCATTAATGTGGTGGAAACTCTTGACATCATCCACAGTAATTGTGCAAAATCACCAAATTAATTGTTCCAACTATCCCTTAATCAATTAACCTTTTTTGAATATTATTCCAACGACTTAATAGATATTATAATCTATTATCTTGGGCTACCATTTCATTTTGGGTGGTATTTGGGAAGTGGAGGAACTTGGGAGAAAGCTCCCAATGAAGAAATCTCCACTGACAAAGAACGCCCATGTGGAACGCCTTCAACTACGAAGAATGACCACGACTTCAAATTTTTTCCTTGGAAAATACTCCGACATAGGATGTGTTCGTCTACAATGAATTGACGTCTGACTTTTCACACCAACATCAACCACCGACGAACAAGTAGGGGTTTAATGTTGTTTGATTATCCCTATACAAGTACACACCCTTATTTTTCTTTTGTGTGTTGGGAAGAATCTTTGGGGGAGGGTTTGATGTGCTTTGTTCTTGTAAACCTCTTTCTTCCGTTCTAATGCGGAGAGTGTGGGACAAACTATCATTGATTGTCCTCTCTGTAACCCTTATGTTGATTTGCGGTGTTCATTGAAATGGAGGAAGGCAACGAAGGCAATGGTGCCACCTCTAGAATCCTCCGCGACCTGCGCCGCCCCCGCTGCGCTCCGGCCTCCCGGACAAACCGGCCTCACGCTGCAGCTGGCTGAACTAGACCCGAGCCACGCTGTGCCCCGACCGCAACGTGCCCCAGCCACGCCGTACCCTAGCCGCACCGACCTCCTAGATGAACCGGCCCCGTCCACCCCGACCTCCTATCCGAGCCCCCCCGGCCGCACCACCTGCTGGAGAAATCAGCCCCAACTACACCACCCCCGCCCTCGGGACAAGACGCCATGAGCCACACACCTACGACTCTTTGAGTTTCTCCCCCACGGCCCTTCGAGCCACGCCCTTGCCTCCCTCTGAGCCGAACCGTCCCTGCACCCCGGTCTAAGCCGCTTTCATGGCGCCCTCGGGCCCGAACCTCCCTCGCGCCGACCCACACCCTTATTGCTGGTTCGTGCCCTCATGGTAGCCCGGAGCACCTCGTGGCCTTCTAGCCAAGGCCTAGCGGGCCGGGCCGAGTCAGCCCGACCAGGTTGGACCAGACCTGGGCCCACTACAACTCATTGACGCTCCTTCGGCCATATCTTTGGAATCAGATGTCCCATTGAAGAATCGTCAGCATCACTGAAAATCATGGAGTGTGATGGTCCCCTTGAGTATACCCCACTGGAGTTTGAGGTATTTTTTAGATACAGTCAGTTTGGATCATTCACAAATCCAACCGGGCCCTCAGGACTAAAAGGATAATAACTCACAGACCAGGCATCTCATTGATGCGCCATCTACTGCATTGAGACCCCTATGACATGACAGACCTATTAGATAATTCTTTGTGGGACTTCATGATAGTTGGAGTATCGACTAATAGTTTGTAGAGAGGATCCTATCAGAGATGAGCGAGCGTAGTTCGGAGACCCAGTAGTAGGATGAGACCTGACCAACATTGACCATTTGACTCAGAGTGACTTGATAGGCCTAGTGGGGAGCACCTTGGTGACAAGACAGACCCACGGTACTTGACCGGAGGATTACCTTAGTAGAGTTTTAGGGGGAGCATGCTTGGTGACGCGGTAGACCCAGGGTGGGGAGTGCGCTTGGTGATGCAGAAGATACACGATATTCAACATGAGGAGTACCTTAGGAGTCCAAGGTTAGTGGGAAGTGCACTTGGTGTCACCATAGGCCCATTGTACTCGATAGAGGAGGAGTTCTCCAGTAGCCAAGGTTTTGACATTTTGATTGTGGATGTTACTTGATACTACATCCTAGAATAAAATCTTGGTTTGAGCTGAGTCAAATTTTCATTTTTTTCTTCCTGTTTGAGATGGATCACTTGAAAACATAGGTATATGTATGGGAATATACCTATGAAGTATTATATGTTGATTTCATTCTTTTTTGTTTATCCTTGGCGGATTTTGTGAGACCTTGAGGGTATCGGGGTCCCTACTGTGTATCATTATACTCACCCCTACATGGGATATGCCCGCACCATGTTGTGTTGATGTAGAAAATGGACAGTGCAGACTGAGGATGAGAGTACAAGGACTAGATGGTACCTGGAGGTGGACCATAAGGTGAGTCAGTACACAGAGGAGATGGTCATACGTGGAGTGCTGAGGGGACAATTTGTACCTACCCTTCAAGTAGGAACCCTAGAGGGAAATCCAATAGTTTTATTCTCTTATCTTTCAGTTGTATTGTATCACCATTGTTCTTGTACTTTCCAGTTGGTCTTTTATTCTTACCCCTTTTTCTTTCAGCAATATTTTGTTATACAGTTTACTTGGTGTTTCATCCAGCTGTGTTCTTGCTTATGTGTGTGTTTACAAGTTATAAATGCAATTCCTTTACAGTTATAGGTAATTATGCCTTTGGTTCTATTCACCATCCCCTGGACTATGGAAGGCCGGCTTGGGGTAGTCACGACACGGGCCCCGAGGGACGGTTCGTGACACTTTTAGTTTATTTCTCCATCCCATAAACTCTATTTATTCCATGAATGTATAAAAAATATAATATTATAAATATATTTGGATTATTTTGGTCAATGTTTCAAATAACCTTCACACACACATCAATATAATGGGTAATGAACATAGTGTTTACATGTATGGTGGACAACCACCTCACTAAATGATGATTGTTAATTTTTCCTTTACTACCTATCACAGTAAAAATTATGAAAAAAAATATATTTTTAAAAGACATATATTATATTTATTATGTATTTTATCTTCTTTATACCTTTCATGAAACATATATATTTACTTTCCATTTGGTGTAAATAAGATAATTTTTTTTGAAAAATTGTGGACTACCGCCCCCTCAAAGCGATGTGATTCATTCACACACTATATAGAATTTATTAATGAAGAGTTTAATGAAATTATATGATACATATGACATAATAAATCTACTTCAATAATGATAAAAATACATATATATATATATAATTGTATTTCTTTTACTTTATTTATTTGAACACAACAATTAAATGGAATTAGAGTTCATGCATACATATGTCGTACCATCTCCATGAATGGTCTATTCTGTTTCATAATTATATATTATATGGATTACTATAGTACACATATATAGAATATAAATTATATTTATATCATGGTTTATATTTTCTGAATCCTGATATAATTATAATGACCAAAGAGATACCAAATTAAGACACATACCGGAATAAAGCAGATATTACCCGAAGTGAAACCTTAACATAAAATTGTTAACAAGAAGGAAATATAAAGACATAATAAAACACTATATGGTATTATAATTAAGAATATTATTTTGTGATAGATTTATATTAAATTTATATTTATTAAATATGTGTTTTGAATGAGTACAATGAAGGGAAAGACATAAGGTAATAATATTTCATCTTATGTGTTTATTTCTATGAGATAGATGATTTATTCGCCACCCATTTATTTTAAATGGTGTATGTACTATCCATGAATGTATTATATGTCTTATATACGTAATTTTATGGGAATTAAAATATAAATTTTATTATCTTTTTTTAATGGGGTTCATGTTTAAAAAGTTACCAAATCGGTAAAATCGTTTTGTCTCAATTTTCCTTCTTTAAGACACATGTTTGTTTATGCACCTAAATTCCTTTTGAGGTGTATAAAATTAAATTTTATATGTTATGTTATGATTCTTCTTTTTTCCTGATATTTTAATCTTCATGTAAGTTCATTTGGTAACGTGGATAGTATGATCACAATAACCATGTTGTAAGAGTTTATTGAAACAATCTAAAAACTTTTTGAGATTATTATTGATTATGCTTATTTGTTGAAATACAATGATAAATATCTTAATAACAGTCATGAATTATCTTATCATCTGGTAATTCAAGAAATCCTCACTTATTAGTACCATTTTCCCACTCTTTTGTACTTTAGATAAATTTTTATGTAAAATATGGTCATCACTGTCTTTGGTTGGAAATTTATTGTATTCAAAAACCATGTTTTAAAAAATGTTTTCAAATAATTATTGATGATAATTTTATATAAAAATGGATTATAAATTTTTTTTATTCTTTAGTTATATGTATTCAAATAATTTATCAAATAATTTTATTAAATGTTCTTATTTTATGAATGCCATTTTCAAAGAAGAAAATATATCTTTCTCAAGAATCATTTTTGAAACACAATTCAAAATTATCTTCCATATCATATGACATCAGATGATGTTACTCATTAATTTATGTGAAATAATTTAAAGGTTTCAACCGTATCCTTTCACGAATGGTTTATGTTTTGATAACATGATGGTTAGGAATCCCAATTCTCTTTCATGGTTTGTATGTTCATGAAACCCGTTTCTCCTTCACAAGTTATATATTTATGAAAATCGATTCTTTTTATAGGTTATGATTTGAGGAAATTGTTATTATACCTGTCTATTTTCCATAAGTTATTTTGTGATTAAATTTTATTGACATACCTTTAATTTCAGTACGTATGATTTTATTTTTATAAAACCCATATATTTTTATCGTTCATGATATGATTGGTGTTTTTTTGGAACATGTATTTATGATTTTAATATTTTACAGGCGAGACCTATATCTCCATCCAATTCATTGGGTAACGATGGATGAATCATGAGTATAAATGTTATGTGTGAACCTGATTACATGTTTATAATGTTATGAATGAACCTAGTTTAATGTCCATATATTTACTAATGAACCTGAGTACATGTTAACAATGTTATGAGTGAACCTTTTAACATGTTAAAAATGTTATGCATATACCTAGTTGCATGTCCATATGTTTATGCATAACCTGATTACGTGTTCACAATATTATACGTGAAACTGATTACATATTCAAAAGTTTATGCATGGAAAACGTTTTATTTCCACCAGGCTATGCGTGAACCTAACTACACATTCACAATGACATGCTTTGACTAGGTTTCATGTCCATAATTTGATGCAGGGGGTTGATTTCATATCCTTAACTTAATGATTGAACCTATTTCAACTTATATATGTTTATAATTTTACAAACCACCGTACAGGAAAACAAATACATGTCTTATTCCTATGTTATGATATCATGAATTATAATATTAATTTTCATATGGTATTTATCTTATGAACTAACAATATTTATTATTATCTATAATATCATGGCTGTGATCTTCAAATGTTATAATCATGTTCTATACCATTATGTTCATTTTATTTTTAAAGACCCATAAATTCCATATAATTTTTTTAAATTATTTTGGATTATTATGAGTCTGCGAAAATTGACAGATCTTGACTCCAAGGCATAGTGTGCTCAGAACGGATTTTTGAACTTTTTTAAGGTATGTTCAGTAAATGTGGGGGCAATGCTTTTTAAATTTTGAACCAGTGCTAGGGATTTAAATCCATGGACACTGTTGAACCCACAACACTAGGATTATTTTAAGGGAAGTTTCACGTTGACCACAGTAGGTTGGAAGAAAAAGGTAGATTTTTGGATTTTACAAAAAACAACAAAATAACTTATAAAGGTTGTTTTATTCCTTTTCTATAAATGTTGGGCAGCAGTGGAGGGACCCATGACTTGTCAACCCATTTAATGGATTGACTCTCTTGTTGGGTAACCTCACCATTGTGAATTATGTGGTTTATTAATTAATGATCCTCAATATTTCCTCAGTGTATTACTCACCCTTACCCCCTTTATTTAAGTGAGGATTAGGGTTTGAATTCTGTGGTGGATTTGAGGAAACTCTACTAAAGTGACGTGACGCCTTCTGTCGATGAGGAATAAAATCTTGGATGACAATATCAGAGGAATTGAATTGGGAATAATGAAAGTCGACATCTTTGTCATGCACAGATCATCCTTCCACCACCTCATCATTTCTAAAGAAATTTGAGGTATGGGGTTGAATAATAAAGTTTATATTTTTTGAATTAAATTGTTTCTTCATGTTATAATACTAACATGGTGGGTGTGGGTCAAACGAATAGGTCTCAAACCCTCCACTGCTTCATTTCATGAAGTGTTCTTCATGGAACAATTTTCAACTCATTGTAAAGCTAAAACTAGGAGGTTTGCAGTGACTACAACATCCTGAGAGGGCTGTATGCATGTTTGTAAGGAATAACAGACCACTAGAGATCACTCAGTGGCCCATAGAAGTTCTACTAGTGTGGCACCTGTGACCAAAACCAACCGTGGAAGAGGGAGGCGCCGCTCTGTGTCGTGGGGATCAGACAAGCGGTCAGAAACAGTTGGCTGTAGAGATGGGAGGCAGTGCTCCCTCACATGCTGTAGTGAGACAAGTCACAGCATAGTCTGAGACCTGCTCCCTTCGGGTCCTATGGGTGATGAGCCAATTCCACCCTGCACCACCAATCGAAGAGACGAGCGGCTCCATTGAGTGGTTCAGCAGGCAGACTGTGCAACTCCCGCGTGGGTCGCACCAGCCAGAAGGATGCGCCAGTTCACGACCCAATAGGCCGAGCCGACCGTAGCCCAACCCAACCAAGCAGGCCCAGGCCGGTTCGGGCCGTGTTGGTCTGATAGGGTCGGACTAGACCTGGACCCCTCTCGGACCCAGATACGCTTAAGTGACCATAACTTGCGAACTTGACGTCTGTTTGATGAACCATCAGTGGCACTGAGATCCTTTGAAAATGAAATTCCTTTTGAGATACTCCACAAGATATTTGGAGAATGTTGATGTATGGACAGGTTGGATCACCTCTGAATCCTATCAGGACCTCGGCACTAAAATACAAATAACATAAAGACTGGGCATCTGGTTGACATGCCATCGGTTGTGTTGGAACCCTTATGGCATGAAAGATCATTGGGTACCTTCTTTATGGGACTTCGTGATAGATGAAATAGAACTGATGGCTTGAGGAGTGGTTTCCCCCCAAAAAACAAGCATATTATGAGAAAGAATCTTGTGAATGGATGAGACGTGAAGAATGAAGAGTGATCCTATGTGGATCAGCACCTAGAGATTCTGTTGGAATCATTGTCGAGCTATTCTGTGTGAATCAGCACCCATCAATTCTGTGTGAATCAGAACCCAGAAATTTTGTGTCAATCAACACCCAATGATTCTCTATAAATCATCACCGATCTATTCTGTGTGTATCAGCACCTAATGATTCTGTGTGAATAAACACCAAGATATTCTATGTGAATCATCACCCAACATTTCTGTGTGAATGAAAACTGAGAGATTCTTTGTGAATTAGCACTTAGTGATTCTGTGTGAATCAGCACCTAGAAATTCTGTGTGAATTTTCACCTTGAAATTCTGTTCGATTCACCACCTAGAGATGTTGTGTGAATCAGCACCCTGAAATCCTGTGTGGATCAGAACCTATTAATCTTCTGTGTGTCTTGTGGGGGTCAGTAACTATCGATCATGTGTGTGTCTTATAGGGGTTAGTACCGATCAATCCTATGTGTGTCAGTAGTAGTGCCTCTTGATAGAGTAAGATGATCTAGCCTTATAACTAATCATATGTACTAAGGTACTGAGTTATATCTAGATTGATCTGTGTCTATTTCATTGTGATATGTGAATGAGATTATGCCTGGTGTTTTCCATTGTGGAATTCTAGGAGACCACTCTGGGTATCGGGGTCCCAACTGTGTATTGTTATGATCAACTCTACACAGGATTTCACAGCACCATGTTATGTCTTGTGCAGACGACAGGTATCCTTGACTGAGACTCAGGGTGCTAGGACCTGATAGTGGATGGTGGTGACGGTTGACGTGGAGAGCTGTGGAGACGATCTATACCTACCCTTCAGGTATGATCTCTGGTGTAAAACTTCAGTAGCATATTTCTGTTATCAGTTGTAGTTGTATCTTTTCATTTGGGCTTTCATTCCGTCCCATTACTTTTTTTACACACTTTTTCTACAACATTTTAACTTCATGGTTGCATATTGTTGTGTTCTAGTCTGTGTATTTGTATAGGTTTAAAGGAAATGTCTTCCCATTTTATGGATACACATTTCCAGTTCTAGTCTCCAACCCCTGTCATATGGAAGGCGGGATTGAGGTAGTCATGGAACCAGCCCCAGGGGATGGGTTGTGACAATGTGGTATCAGAGTAGTTGGTTCTACCGATGAACTAGGACTCTGATATATCCAATGGAACAATAGTGTTAAGTGTTTTGAGTGAGGTTTTCAGTTTGGACAGTCGAGTGTTTGTGCAGTGGCTGACATATCCCTACACTAGACCTCGAATTCTGATTTATGACTCAGTACATGAAAACACTGACTGTGTGTGTTCTCGAAATGTTTTACTTTTGATCTCTTTGAGTCATATCGCCAAGTATAACTTATTAACCATGGCACACATATTTCATTTCATGATTCCACCTCATAGATAGACAACCAGGATTCCCGAGACAATACATGTTAACAGCCCACCGAGTGTCGAGGATTTGGTGCAGGGACCTCTTCCTGTGTTACAACCTTAGGGTGGTGCACTAGCAGTACCACCACCTGTTGGGAAGCAGTTTCCACCATCCCCACTGGAATATGGTGCCTGCTGAATGAGCACATTAAAAGAGTTCTAGCAGTAGGGGCCTCTAGGGTTTCAAGGTGAGACAGATCCCCGAGTAGCTGAGGACAGGCTAGAGGTTGTGGCACATGTTTTCTACCTAGTTGGGACACCATCAGAGCAGTTAGTGATCATAACAACTAATATATTCTTGTACACGACAAGAAGATGTTAGTGCATGGTGCTTCAGTTAAAAAAAAACGCAACCATCACCTGGACGTAATTTGAGATCCTCTTCCGGGCGGACTTCATCCTAGTGGCAGTATTCTCTTTGGGTATTCAGGTGTTGCTTCATGTATAGTAGGGAAGCATATTAGTGGCTCAGCACTTAGAGAGATTTAATGAACACTCGCGCTACTCCACTGAAATGGTGCGAGACCCATTCTTCAGGGCTCTAACCTTTGATAATGGTCTCTAGCGGGAGATCAGAGCATCGATGATATCAATGAATATCCCAACGCATGTAGGAGTGCTAGAGAGAGCTTTATTTGTGGATAGCATCTTAGCTGAGCAAGTACCACCGTTGAGATACACCACCAGACGATAGGTGGTTGAGTCATCTTCAACAGCGTGTAGGCAGATGACACATTGGTCTAAGTGGACCAAACCTTCTAGAGGGTGACCAAAAGATCTAGGGTCGGTGGTGCGGAGCTCGCGAGCCCGAGTTGCTTAGCAGGGAAGAAGACTGTACATCACGTGTGGAGGACAGAGCCACATGGCTCGAGACTGCCAGAACCGCTATACTGACGATCTGAAGATGGTAAAAGGAAAACCAAGACAGTGGCCAAAGTTCATGTGAGGAGGTCCGCACGGCGATAGACGTGGCAGAGAAGTAGGTCCTACCACAAGATGTGGACGACGGTTTGAGGTCCTACCACCACCACCCACAGGTGGTCCAACCTGACCACAGGGAGCAGGTGGATAGGGACATGGTCAGCTATAGGATGTAGAGTCCTATGACCACGGAGCTCTGGATACGATTAGAGGTAAGATCTGTATCTATTCATCCCTAGATGCAATTATTATAGACACAGGTTCTAGTCACTACTTTATTTCCAGAACACTCGTTCGGAGCTCAGATATTCTAATGGATTTGATGGCTCAATCCTTGTCATTAGAGACTCATATAGGAGAATATTTTATTACTACACATCGATGCAGGTGGTGTGAGATCATTCTTGGAGGCAAGAGATTTAGCTGGGATCTTCTAGTAGTAGCGCCGAGGCCTTACGATGTCATCTTGTCTATATACTGGCTATCCGAACTCCATGCTTAGATCCATTATTTTAGGAAAAATGTGTGGTGTGTTAGCAAGGATGGGATCATGTTTACCTTTACTGGTGAAGAGGAATCCTTTTTAGCAATGGATGGACTATTTTAGAGGAGTTTGAAGCTGATTACTCATCAGGTGGCTAGTCTCACTCTCATAGCAGTTGTTGCGAGGAGTTTGAGTTATCCTGTAGTGGTGGAATAGTATGTTTATGTCTTCCTTGATCATATTCCAGGACTACCTCTTCATAGAGGTTTAGAATTTCTCATCAACCCGTACCTCGGGACATCACCAATATCTACTAAAGCATATCGGATGACTCTTAGGATGCTACGGGAACTATGGTTACCGTTGGAGGAAATGAAGAGAAAGGGGTTCGTATGGCCCAAAGTTTCTTCATGGGCATCCCCGATCTTGTTCTCCAAGAAGGCAGATGGGTGTCTAAGGCATTGTGTGGACTATTGGTGCTTAGACTAGGTGAAAATGAAGAACAATTATCTTCTTCCATGGATCGATGATCTCTACGACCAGCTGAAGGGAGATAATTGGTTTTCAAAGATAGTCATTAGATCAGGCTATCACCAGATCATGGTACAACACGATTATGTACAGAAGACAAACTTCTTATGTCGGTATGGCCATTATGAGTTCTAAATGATGCCTTTTTTGTGACCAATTTTTCTGCTGTGTTTATGGGGCAGAAGAACATGATCTTTCAGCCTTACCTCAATCGTTTTGTGGTAGTCTTTATTGACAACATCTTGATATACTCAGTATCGGAGGAGGAGCATGCCACACACCTAGAGATAGTTCTGGATACACTCCATGAACACCAGCCTTATGGAAAGCTCTCAATGGGCCAGTTCTGGATACGAGAAGTACACTTATGGGAGAATATTGCCTCAGAGGTTGGAGTTTTAGTGGATTCAGCAAAGATAGAGTCATTTATTGCATGGGATCCACATATGTGTTAG
>CAUJRU010001832.1:0-2500 GCA_963277665.1 Viscum album
GGTGCCTTCCTCCTCAGTCATGCCTTGGGTGATGATGTTCATAAGGGTGGCTTGAGAATGTGTATCTACTGTTTCTGCAAGATACACGAGCGTCATGCGGAGGTGATGACTCATTAAGGGGAATCCTGTCGATTTGGGAAGATGGTTGGGGCTTGTGTTGGGGTCTGAGTGGTCTGCTCAGTCATACCTCAAACATTGCAGATGTGGTTGGTGATGCTACCTGGCTGATCCTTCCATTAGTCATATGCTTGTCTCAAAGATCAGGTTGTGCATGTACAAAGGACAAACTAATCGAACAGAATTGAATGTTCGGGACGACGGTTTGGGCTTGTGTTGGGGTCTGAGTGGTCAGCTCAGTCATACCCCAAACAATGCAGATGTTGTTGGTGATGCTACATGGCTGATCCTTCCACTAGTCATATGCCTGTCTCAAAGATCAGGTCCCGCATGTAAAGGACAAACTAATCGAAAGATGGTGATACTGTGACGGGTCTCATTAAATCAGTGCCAGGGGTGACTTTCTCCTCGGTTATATCTCAAGCGAAGAATCCCCAGGTGGGTGAGCTCCACCTAGAAGACCCTCACTTGTCCCTTTGGAGTTCTCCCTGTTGGTAGTGGAATTTTTTTGGTGCTGATGTAGGGGCCCCGTCTATATGCTTGGGTTGAATTCTCTCGCACAATTGCGGTTCCGTCTTCCAAGGGCTTGCTAAAAAGACAATGCGATACTAGACAGATATAACTTGGATGGGATGATGATAGATGAGCATGGTTGGTGTCCTGGTTCTTGGTTAAAAGTTTCGCAACGGTGGTTGAGTTCTTTTGAATGGTGGGATGTGGGGGGTGCGGCGGGACATAGGGCCTCCGTTCCTGTCATGACTCCTTTTCCTCAACGTCCCTGGAGCGTTGTGGGTTCGTCTGCTTAAAATCTGCCTCATGGCGGTTGAGTTCCTTCGGAAGGTGGGATGTGGGAGGCATGGCGGTGGGACGCTGTAATTCCTTTTCCTCACCGGTGGGATGTGGGGGGCATTGGAAAGAATGGGTTTTTGCCCAGTCTCATGCCGTGCCCGCCTTTTTCCTCACCTTTCATGGAGCGTTGCGGTTCGGGCTTGCTTAAAAGGCCACCTGTCGGTGGCGGAGTTCCTTGGATGGTGGGATGTGGGAGGCATGGTGGGTTGGTGTTCCTTTGTCGTCCCTCGACGCTCCTGCCCTTCCCTCGCCTTCTCTAGAGCAGTGCGGCTTGGCTTGCTTAAAAGCCGCCTCAGGGTGGTTGAGTTGCTGCGGATGGTGGGATGTGGGAGGCGCGGCGGGATTGGGTTTTTGCCCCGTCCCCTGACGTGCCTGCCTTTTCCTCCCCGTCTGTGGAGCATTGCGGGCTGGGTGCTTAAATACCGCCTCACGGTTTGTGGGATCCTGTGGATGGTGGGATGTGGGCGGCGCGGCGGGACATAGGACCCCCGTACCTACCCTGACTCCTTTTCCTTGACGTCTCTTGAGCGTTGCTGGTTCGTCTGCTTAAAAGCTGCCTCATGGCGGTTGAGTTCCTACGGAATGTGAGATGTGGGAGGCACGGCGGGATGGGGGTTTCCCTCCTCATCCCCTGACGTTCCTACCTTTTTCCTCACTGGTGGGATGTGGGGGGTATGGGCGGGATTGGGTTGTTTCCCCGTCCTGTCGTACCCACCTTTTTCCTCACCTTTCATGGAGCGTTGCGGGTCGGGCTATGCTTAAAAGCCACCGAGTGTGGTTGAGTTCTTGCAGATGTTGGGATGTGGGAGGCATGGTGGGATTGGGTTCCTTTGTCGTCCCTTGCTGTACCGCCTTTTCCTCACCTTCTCTGGAGCGTTGTGGAATTTTGGTAGTGGTTCAAGCGCGAAACTGTCGGTATCACCAGGATGCAAGAGCGTGCTCCTAAATTTCTCATTCAGCGATATTTCATGCGAACCATAGCAAGCTGCCTTGGGCAATGATTGGTGGGAGTGCTTTGCTCAACGCATTGTCGGGGCCACGTGCGAGTTATTTGGGTCCTAAGAAACTCACACCAACAGGGTGACGATTTCCATGGTTCATTATTGGACAAGTTGGGGTGCCTTCCTCCTCAGTCATGCCTTGGGTGATGATGTTCATAAGGGTGGCTTGAGAATGTGTATCTACTGTTTCTGCAAGATACACGAGCGTCATGCGGAGGTGATGACTCATTAAGGGGAATCCTGTCGATTTGGGAAGATGGTTGGGGCTTGTGTTGGGGTCTGAGTGGTCTGCTCAGTCATACCTCAAACATTGCAGATGTGGTTGGTGATGCTACCTGGCTGATCCTTCCATTAGTCATATGCTTGTCTCAAAGATCAGGTTGTGCATGTACAAAGGACAAACTAATCGAACAGAATTGAATGTTCGGGACGACGGTTTGGGCTTGTGTTGGGGTCTGAGTGGTCAGCTTAGTCATACCCCAAACAATGCAGATGTTGTTGGTGATGCTACATGGCTGATCCTTCCACTAGTC
>CAUJRU010001832.1:12500-35000 GCA_963277665.1 Viscum album
AATCAGCCTATGGAAAGGCATTGAGCTGGGGTTTGTCATATGTTGTCGTTTCCTGTATGTAAGGACAATCACCAAAATAAAATTCAATTCTTGCGTGAGGACGGACTTGGGACATGGGTTTTGTCATGTCCCCGGTGATGGACGATACGTCGGACGGATGCCACGACGTGTGGGTGGCCTTCCTGCGCTTAAGGGGTCACGTCGGTGGTCATTCCTACGTTTTCATAGGTTTTTCAGTGCCACACGTGTGGTCTTTCATGCGCTGCGCTGCCCTCTGGGACGTCTAAACCCCTCAGTATGTCTCCTCGTCACTGTTGATGTTTCCTGGTGGGATAGCTGGAAATGCATAAATGTCTCTTCAGGGGGGGGGGGGAGTGGTCGGCGACCCCCCCCTGGGCGTGGGTCTTGTCCTGCGCGCCCAGATCCACCCAATGACATGCCCACGGACATGAAAAAATGGCCTCTAGACAATGCCATGAATGCTTGGTGATTCGTCCGGTGCTTGGGGCTTGTCTTGTCCGGGGTATTGCGCCATGAAAGCGATGACAATGAGCCGGGGTTCGTCACGTGTCAGGTCCTACGTACTGACAATCGCGTGGAGACAATGCCATCCGGGTGAGGCGATTTGAAGGGGCCTCGGGGCTTGTCTTGGTGGATGCGGTGTGCCTTAAAAGGAAAGACATGGAGGTGGTGGTTGGTGAAATGTTGTTGGGTCCTATATGTAACGACAATCACCACCTGATGAGAATTCATTTCATGCGTGAGGACCCGCTGTGGACATGGGGCATGTCTTCTCGGCGGTGATCGACGATACGCGGGACGGATGCCATGACGTGTCGGCGGCCTTCAAGTGCCTAAGGGGTCACGTCGGTGGTCGTTCCTATGGTTTCATAGCTCTTTTAGGGCAACACGTGTTGTCTTTCATGCGCTGCACTGACCTCTGGGATGTCTAAACCCCTCAGTATGTCTCCTCGTCACTGATGATGTTTCCTGGTGGGATAGCTGGAAATGCATAAATGTCTCTTTAGGGGGGGAGTGGTCGGCGACCCCCCCTGGGCGTGGGTCTTGTCCTGCATGCCCAGAGCCACCCAATGACATGCCCACGGACATGGAAAAATGGCCTCTAGACAATCCCATGAATGCTTGATGATTCGTCTGGTGCTTGGGGCTTGTCTTGTCCGGGGTAGTGCGCCATCAAAGCTTTGAAAATGAGTCGGGGTTCGTCGCGTGTCAGGTCCTACGTACTGACAATCGCGTGGAGACAATTCCATCCGAGTGAGACGATTTGAAGGGGCATCGGGGCTTGCATTGGTGGATGCGGGGTGCCTTGAAAGGAAGGACGCCGAGCTGGGGTTTGCCATATCTTGTTGGGTCCGGTATGTAACGTCCATGACCACCTAAATAGAATTCGTTTCATGCGTGAGGACCCGCTCTGGACATGGGGTTGTCTTCTCGGCGGTGGTCGACGACACGCGGGACGGATGCCATGACGTGCCGGCGGCCTTCATGTGCCTAAGGGGTCACGTCGGTGGCCGTTCCTATGGTTTCATAGCTCTTTTAGGGCAACTCGCGTTGTCTTTCATGAGCTGGGGTGCCCTCTGGGTGGTCTAAACCACTCAGTATGTCTCCTCGTCAGTGCTGATGTTTCCTGGTGGGATAGCTGTAAATGCATAAATGTCTCTTTAGGGGGGTAGTGGTCGGCGACCCCCCCTGGGCGTGGGTCTTGTCCTGCGTGCCTCGAGCCACCCAGTGACATGCCCACGGACATGGAAAAATGGCCTCTAGACAATGCCATCAATGCGTGATGATTCGTCCGGTGCTTGGGGCTTGTCTTCTCCGGGGTAGTGCGCCTTAAAAGCTTTGACAATGAGCCGGGGTTCGTCGCGTGTGAGGTCCTACGTACCGACAATCGCGTGGAGACAATGCCATCCGAGTGAGACGATTTGAAGGGGCCTCGAGGCTTGTCTTGGTGGATGCGGGGTGCCTTGAAAGGAAGGACGCCGAGCTGGGGTTTGTCATATGTTGTTGGGTTCGGTATGTAACGACACCGACCACCTAAAGAGAATTCATTTCATGCGTGAGGACCCGCTCTGGACATGGGGTCTGTCTTCTCGGCGGTGGTCGACGATACGCGGGAAGGATGCCATGACGTGTCGGCGGCCTTCACGTGCCTAAGGGGTCACGTCGGTTGCCGTTCCTATGGTTTCATAGCTCTTTTAGGGCAACACGTGTTGTCTTTCATGCGCTGCGGTTCCCTCTGGGTGGTCTGAACCACTCAGTATGTCTCCTCGTCAGTGCTGATGTTTCCTGGTGGGAGAGCTGGAAATGCAGAAATGTCTCTTTAGGGGGGGAGTGGTCGGCGACCCCCCCTGGGCGTGGGTCTTGTCCTGCGTGCCCAGAGCCACCCAGTGACATGCCCACAGACATGGAAAAATGGCCTCTAGATGATTCCTCCTGTGCTTGGGGCTTGTCTTGCCCGCGGTAGTGCCCCATAAAAGCGATGACAATGAGACGGGGTTCGTCGCGTGTCAGGTCCGACGAACTGACAATCGCGTGGAGACAAAGCCATCCGAGTGAGACGATTTGAAGTGGCCTCGGGGCATGTCTTGGTGGATGCGACGTGCCTTGAAAGGAAGGACGTCGAGGTGGGGTTTTTCATATGTTGTTGGGTCCTGTATGTAATTACAATTACCACCTAAAGAGAATTCTTTTCATGAGTGAGGACCCGCTCTGGACATGGGGCGTGTCTTCTCGGCGGTGATCGACGATACGCGGGATGGATGCCATGACTTGTCGGTGGCCTTCATGTGCATAAGGGGTCACGTCGGTGGCCCTTCCTATGGTTTCATAGCTCTTTTAGGGCAACACGTGTTGTCTTTCATGCGCTGTGGTGCCCTCAGGGTGGTCTAAACCCATCAGTATGTCTCCTCGTCAGTGTTGATGTTTCCTGGTGGGATAGCTGGAAATGCATAAATGTCTCTTTAGGGGGGGAGTGGTCGGCGACCCCCCTGGGCGTGGGTCTTGTCCTGCGTGCCTAGAGCCACCCAATGACATGCCCAGTGACATGGAAAATGGCATCGACGCAATGCCCTGAATTCCTGATGATTCTTCCCGTGCTAGGGTCTTGTCTTGCCCGAGGTGGTGCGCCATAAAACCGATGACAATGAGATGGGTGGGGTTTGTCGCCTGTGAGATCCTACGGACTGACAATCGCGTCCAGACAATGGAATCCTAGTGAGGCGATTTGAAGGGGCCTCGGGGCCCGTCTTGGTGCGTGCGGCGTGCCTTGAAAGGAAGGACGTTGAGGTGGGGTTTGTCATATGTTGTTGTGTCCGGTATGTAAAGACAATGACCACCTAAAGAGAATTCATTTCATGCGTGAGGACCCGCTCTGGACATGGGTCCTGTCTCCTCGGCGGTGTTGGACGATACGCGGGACGGATGCCATGACGTGTCGGCGGCCTTCATGTGCCTAAGGGGCCACGTCGGTGTCCCTTCCTATGGTTTCATAGCCCTTTTAGGGCAACACGTGTTGCCTTTCATGCGCTGCGGTTCCCTCTGGGTGGTCTAAACCACTCAGTATGTCTCCTCGTCAGTGTTGATGTTTCCTGGTGGAATAGCTGGAAATGCATAAATGTCTCTTTAGGGGGGGAGTGGTCGGCGACCCCCCCTGGGCGTGGGTCTTGTCCTGCGTGCCGAGAGCCACCCACAGACATGCCCAGTGACATGGAAAATGGCATCGACGCAATGCCATGAATTCCTGATGATTCGTCCCGTGCTTGGGGCTTGTCTTGCCCGAGGTAGTGCGCCCTAAAAACGATGGCAATGAGACGGGGTTTGTCGCATGTGCGATCCTGCGGACTGACAGTCGCGTCCAGACAATGGCATCCGAGTGAGACGATTTGAAGGGGCCTCAGGGCCCGTCTTGGTGCATGCGGCGTGCCTTGAAAGGAAGGACGTCGAGGTGGGGTTTTTCATATGTTGTCGTGTCCCGTATGTAATGACAATGACCACCTAAAGAGAATTCATTTCATGCGCGAGGACCCGCTCTGGACATGGGGCCTGTCTTCTCGGCGGCGTTGGATGCTACCCGCGACGAATGCTACTACGTGTCGGCGGCCTTGATGTGCCTAAGGGGTCACATCAGTGGCTGTTCCTATGGTTTCATATCTCTTTTAGGGCAACACGTGTTGTCTTTCATGCGCTGTGGTGCCCACAGGGTTGTCTAAACCCATCAGTATGTCTCCTCGTCAGTGCTGATGTTTCCTGGTGGGACAGCTGGAAATGCATAAATGTCTCTTTAGGGGGGGAGTGGTCGGCGACCCCCCCTGGGCGTGGGTCTTGTCCTGCGTGCCCAGAGCCACCCAGTGACATGCCCACGGACATGGAAAAACAGCCTCCGGACAAAGCAAAGACAGCTTGATGATTCGTCCGGTGCTTGGGGCTTGTCTTGTTCGAGGTAGTGCGCCATAAAAGTGATGACAATGAGCCGGGTTTCGTCGCGTGTCAGGTCCTCCGTACTGACAATCAGGTGGAGACAACGCCATCCGGGTGAGAGGATTTGAAGGGGCCTCAGGGCTTGCCTTGGTGGATGCGGTGTGCCTTGAATGGAAGGACAATGAGGTGGGGTTTGTCATATGTTGTTGGGTCCGGTATGTAATGACAATGACCGCCTAAAGAGAATTCCTTTCATGCGTGGGGACCCGCTCTGGACATGGGGCGTGTCTTCGCTGTGGTGATGGACGATACGTGGGACGGATGCCATGACGTGTCGGCGGCCTTCATGTGCCTAAGGGGTCACGTCGGTGGCCCTTCCTATGGTTTCATAGCTCTTTTAGGGCAACACGTGTTGCCTTTCATGCGCTGCCCTGCCCTCAGGGTGGTCTAAACCCATCAGTATGTCTCCTCGTCGGTGTTGATGTTTCCTGGTGGAATAGCTGGAAATGCATAAATGTCTCTTTAGGGGGGGAGTGGTCGGCGACCCCCCCGGGCGTGGGTCTTGTCTTGCGTGCCTAGAGCCACCCAATGTGATGCCCATTGACATGCAAAATGACATCGACGTAATGCCATGAATGCCTGATGATTCGTCCCGTGCTTGGGGCTTGTCTTGCCCGAGGTAGTGCGCCATAAAAACGATGACAATGGGATGGTGTTTGTCGCCTTCGAGATCCTGCGGACTGACAGTCGCGTTCAGACAATGGCATCCGAGTGAGACGATTTGAAGGGGTCTCGGGGCCCGTCTTGGTGCATGCGGCGTTTCTTGAAAGGAAGGACGTCGAGGTGGGGTTTGTCACATGTTGTTGTGTTCGGAATGTAAAGACAATGACCGCCTAAAGATAATTCATTTCATGCGCGGGGACCCGCTCTGGACATGGGTCCTGTCTTCTCGGCGGTGTTGGATGATACCCGGGACGGATGCCATGACGTGTCGGCGGCCTTCGTGTGCCTAAGGGGTCACTTTGGTGGCTGTTCGTATGGATTCGTAGCTCTTTAAGGGCAACACGTGCTGTCTTTCATGCGTTGTGGTGCCCATTGGGTTGTCTGAACCCATCAGTATGTGTCCTCGTCAGTGCTGATGTTTCCTGGTGGGACAGCTGGAAATGCATAAATGTCTCTTTAGGGGGGGAGTGGTCGGCGACCCCCCCTGGGCGTGGGTCTTGTCCTGCGTGCCCAGAGCCACCCAGTGACATGCCCACGAACATGGAAAAACGACCTCCAGACAAATCCATGAAAGCTTGATTATTCGTACGGTGCTTGGGGCTTGTCTTGTCTGAGGTAATGCGTCATAAAAGTGATGACAATGAGCCGGGGTGCGTCGCGTGTCAGGTCCGACGTACTGACAATCACGTGGAGACAACGCCATCCGAGTGGGACGATTTGAAGGGACCTCGGGTCTTGCCTTGGTGGATGCGGTGTGCCTTGCAAGGAAGGACGACGTGGTGGGGTTTGTCATATGTTGTTGGGTACGGTATGTATTGACAATGACCGCCTAAAGATAATTCCTTTGAGGCGTGAGGACCAGCTCTGGACATGGGGCGTGTCTTCTCTGCGGTGATGGACGAGACGCGGGGCGGATGCCATGACGTGTCGGCGGCCTTCATGTGCCTAAGGGGTCACGTCGGTGGCCCTTCCTATGGTTTCATAGCTCTTTTAGGGCAACCCGTGTTGTCTTTCATGCACTGCAGTGCCCTTAGGGTGGTCTAAACCCATCAGTATGTCTCCTCGTCACTGTTGATGTTTCCTGGTGGTATAGCTGGAAATGCATAAATGTCTCTTTAGGGGGGGAGTGGTCGGCGACCCCCCCTGGGCGTGGGTCTTGTCCTGCGTGCCTAGAGCCACCCAATGACATGCCGAGTGACATGGAAAATGGCATCGACGCAGTGCCATGAATTCCTGATGATTCGTCTCGTGCTTGGGGCTTGTCTTGCCCGAGGTAGTGCGCCCTAAAAACGATGACAATGAGATGGGGTTTGTCGCATGTGTGATCCTGCGGACTGACAGTCGTGTCCAGACAATGGCATCCGAGTGAGACGATTTGAAGGGGCCTCGAGGCCCGTCTTGGTGCGTGTGGCGTGCCTTGAAAGGAAGGACGTTGCGGTGGGGTTTGTCATCTGTTGTCGTGTCCCGTATGTAATGACAATGACCACCTAAAGAGAATTCATTTCATGCGTGAGGACCCTCTCTGGACATGGGGCCTGTCTTCTCGGCGGTGTTGGACGCTACCCGGGATGAATGCTACTACGTGTCGGCGGCCTTCATGTGCCTAAGGGGTCACATCGGTGGCTGTTCCTACGGTTTCATATATCTTTTAGGGCAACACGTGTTGACTTTCATGCGCTGTGGTGCCCACAGGGTTGTCTAAACCCTCCAGTATGTCTCCTCGTCAGTGCTGATGTTTCCTGGTGGGACAGCTGGAAAGGCATAAATGTCTCTTTAGGGGGGGAGTGGTCGGCGACCCCCCCTGGGCGTGGGTCTTGTCCTGCGTGCCCAGAGCCACCTAGTGACATGCCCACGGACATGGAAAAATGGCCTCCAGACAAATCCATGAAAGCTTGAGGATTCATACGGTGCTTGGGGCTTGTCTTGTCTGAGGTAATGCGCCATAAAAGTGATGACAATGAGCCGGGGTGCGTCGCGTGTGAGGTCCGAGGTACTGACAATCACGTGGAGACAACGCCACCCGAGTGGGACGATTTGAAGGGGCATCGGGGCTTGCCTTGGAGGATGCGGTGTGCCTTGCAAGGAAGGACGACGTGGTGGGGTTTGTCATATGTTGTTGGGTACGGTATGTAATGACAATGACCGCCTAAAGATAATTCATTTCATGCGTGAGGACCCGCTCTGGACATGGGGCGTGTCTTCTCTGCGGTGATGGACGAGACGCGGGACGGATGTCATGACGTGTCGGCGGCCTTCATGTGCCTAAGGGGTCACGTCGGTGGCCCTTCCTATGGTTTCATAGCTCTTTTAGGGCAACCCGTGTTGTCTTTCATGCACTGCGGTGCCCTTAGGGTGGTCTAAACCCCTCAGTATGTCTCCTCGTCACTTTTGATGTTTCCTGGTGGAATAGCTGGAAATGCATAAATGTCTCTTTAGGGGGGGAGTGGTCGGCGACCCCCCCTGGGCGTGGGTCTTGTCCTGCGTGCCTAGAGCCACCCGATGACATGCCCAGTGACATGGAAAATGGCATCGACGCAATGCCATGAATTCTTGATGATTCGTCCCGTGCTTGGGGCTTGTCTTTCCTGAGGTAGTGCGCCCTAAAAACGATGACAATGAGATGGGTTTTGTCGCATGTGTGATCTTGCGGGCTGACAGTCGTTTCCAGACAAAGGCATCCGAGTGAGACGATTTGAAGGGGCCTCGAGGCCCGTCTTGGTGCATGCGGTGTGCCTTGAAAGGAAGGACGTTGAGGTGTGGTTATTCATGTGTTTTCGTGTCCCGTATGTAATGATAATGACCACCTAAAGAGAATTCATTTCATGCGTGAGGACCCTCTCTGGACATGGGGCCTGTCTTCTCGGCGGTGTTGGACGCTACCCGGGATGGATGCTAGTACGTGATGGCGGCCTTGATGTGCCTAAGGGGTCACATTGGTGGCTATTCCTATGGTTTCATATCTCTTTTAGGGCAACACGTGTTGTCTTTCATGCGCTGTGGTGCCCACAGGGTTGTCTGAACCCATCAGTATGTCTCCTCGTCAGTGCTGATGTTTCCTGGTGGGACAGCTGGAAATGCATAAATGTCTCTTTAGGGGGGGAGTGGTCGGCGACCCCCCCTGGGCGTGGGTCTTGTCCTGTGTGCCCAGAGCCACCCAGTGACATGCCCACGGACATGGAAAAACGGCCTCCAGACGAATCCATGAAAGCCTGATGATTCGTACGGTGCTTGGGGCTTGTCTTGTCTGAGGTAATGCGCCATAAAAGTGATGACAATGAGCTGGGGTGCGTCGCGTGTCAGACCCACGCCGAGTGACGTGGAAAATGGCATCGACGCAATGCCAAGAATTCCTGATGATTTGTCCCGTGCTTCGGGCTTGTCTTGCCCGAGGTAGTGCGCCATAAAAACGATGACAATGAGATGGGGTTTGTCGCGTGTGTGAGGTCCGACGTACTGACGATCACGTGGAGACAACGGCATCCGAGTGAGACGATTTGAAGGGGCCTCGGGGCTTGCCTTGGTGGATGCGGTGTGCCTTGCAAGGAAGGACGATGTGGTGGGGTTTGTCATATGTTGTTGGGTACGGTATGTATTGACAATGACCACCTAAAGATAATTCCTTTGAGGCGTGAGGACTCGCTCTGGACATGGGGCGCGTCTTCTCTGCGGTGATGGACGAGACGCGGGACGGATGCCATGACGTGTCGGCGGCCTTCATGTGCCTAAGGGGTCACGTCGGTGGCCCTTCCTATGGTTTCATAGCTCTTTTAGGGCAACCCGTGTTGTCTTTCATGCACTGCGGTGCCCTTAGGGTGGTCTAAACCCATCAGTATGTCTCCTCGTCACTGTTGATGTTTCCTGGTGGTATAGCTGGAAATGCATAAATGTCTCTTTAGGGGGGGAGTGGTCGGCGACCCCCCCTGGGCGTGGGTCTTGTCCTGCGTGCCTAGAGCCACCCACTGACATGCCGAGTGACATGGAAAATGGCATCGACGCAGTGCCATGAATTTCTGATGATTCGTCCCGTGCTTGGGGCTTGTCTTGCCCGAGGTAGTGCGCCCTAAAAACGATGACAATGAGATGGGGTTTGTCGCATGTGTGATCCTGCGGACTGACAGTCGTGTCCAGACAATGGCATCCGAGTGAGACGATTTGAAGGGGCCTCGAGGCCCGTCTTGGTGCGTGTGGCGTGCCTTGAAAGGAAGGACGTTGCGGTGGGGTTTGTCATCTGTTGTCGTGTCCCGTATGTAATGACAATGACCACCTAAAGAGAATTCATTTCATGCGTGAGGACCCTCTCTGGACATGGGGCCTGTCTTCTCGGCGGTGTTGGACGCTACCCGGGATGAATGCTACTACGTGTCGGCGGCCTTCATGTGCCTAAGGGGTCACATCGGTGGCTGTTCCTATGGTTTCATATATCTTTTAGGGCAACACGTGTTGTCTTTCATGCGCTGTGGTGCCCACAGGGTTGTCTAAACCCGTTAGTATGTCTCCTCGTCAGTGCTGATGTTTCCTGGTGGGACAGCTGAAAATGCATAAATGTCTCTTTAGGGGGGGAGTGGTCGGCGACCCCCCCTGGGCGTGGGTCTTGTCCTGCGTGCCCAGAGCCACCTAGTGACATGCCCACGGACATGGAAAAATGGCCTCCAGACAAATCCATGAAAGCTTGAGGATTCATACGGTGCTTGGGGCTTGTCTTGTCTGAGGTAATGCGCCATAAAAGTGATGACAATGAGCCGGGGTGCGTCGCGTGTCAGGTCCGACGTACTGACAATCACGTGGAGACAACGCCACCCGAGTGGGACGATTTGAAGGGGCATCGGGGCTTGCCTTGGAGGATGCGGTGTGCCTTGCAAGGAAGGACGACGTGGTGGGGTTTGTCATATGTTGTTGGGTACGGTATGTAATGACAATGACCGCCTCAAGATAATTCCTTTCATGCGTGAGGACCCGCTCTGGACATGGGGCGTGTCTTCTCTGCGGTGATGGACGAGACGCGGGACGGATGCCATGACGTGTCGGCGGCCTTCATGTGCCTAAGGGGTCACGTCGGTGGCCCTTCCTATGGTTTCATAGCTCTTTTAGGGCAACCCGTGTTGTCTTTCATGCACTGCGGTGCCCTTAGGGTGGTCTAAACCCATCAGTATGTCTCCTCGTCACTGTTGATGTTTCCTGGTGGAATAGCTGGAAATGCATAAATGTCTCTTTAGGGGGGGGAGTGGTCGGCGACCCCCCCTGGGCGTGGGTCTTGTCCTGCGTGCCTAGAGCCACCCGATGACATGCCCAGTGACATGGAAAATGGCATGGACGCAATGCCATGAATTCTCGATGATTCGTCCCGTGCTTGGGGCTTGTCTTTCCCGAGGTAGTGCGCCCTAAAAACGATGACAACGAGATGGGGTTTGTCGCATGTGTGATCTTGCGGGCTGATAGTCGTTTCCAGACAATGGCATCCGAGTGAGACGATTTGAAGGGGCCTCGAGGCCCGTCTTGGTGCATGCGGCGTGCCTTGAAGGGAAGGACGTTGAGGTGGGGTCATACCTCAAACATTGCAGATTTGGTTGGTGATGCAACCTTGTTGATCCTTCCATTAGTCATATGCTTGTCTCAAAGATCAGGTTGTGCATGTACAATGGACAAACTAATCGAACGGAATTGAATGTTCGGGACGACGGTTTGGGCTTGTGTTGGGGTCTGAGTGGTGAGCTCAGTCATACCTCAAACAATGCAGATGTTGTTGGTGATTCTACATGTCTGATCCTTCCACTAGTCATATGCTTGTCTCAAAGATCAGGTCCTGCATGATCAGTTGTGTGGGTTGATGGTTGCGCTTATGCGATTGTGTGGGAGTGGTGGATGGTTGTCAAGATACCGCGGTCTCCCTTTTTTGGGAAGGGAACGTTGGTCTCGTTGGCTCTAGGGGGTTGGGTATATCAATCCTTCCCTTGTGTCATGCATAGCGGGCTTTCCCTGCCTTCATGTGCTGCATTGTGATGCCTCTCGGGTTGCTTCCCTCGAGGCGTCACGGTCAGTTGTGTGGGTTGATGGTTGTGCTTACGCGATTGTGTGGGAGTGGTGGATGGTTGTCAAGATACTGCGGTCTCCCTTTTTTGGGAAGGGAACGTTGGTCTCGTTGGCTCTAGGGGGTTGGGTATATCAATCCTTCCCTTGTGTCATGCATAGCGGGCTTTCCCTGCCTTCATGTGCTGCATTGTGATGCCTCTCGGGTTGCTTCCCTCGAGGCGTCACGGTCAGTTGTGTGGGTTGATGGTTGTGCTTACGCGATTGTGTGGGAGTGGTGGATGGCTGTCAAGATACTGCGGTCTCCCTTTTTTGGGAAGGGAACGTTGGTCTCGTTGGCTCTAGGGGGTTGGGTATATCAATCCTTCCCTTGTGTCATGCATAGCGGTGCTTTCCCTGCCTTCATGTGCTGCATTGTGATGCCTCTCGGGTTGCTTCCCTCGAGGCGTCACGGTCAGTTGTGTGGGTTGATGGTTGTGCTTACGCGATTGTGTGGGAGTGGTGGATGGTTGTCAAGATACTGCGGTCTCCCTTTTTTGGGAAGGGAACGTTGGTCTCCTTGGCTCTAGGGGGTTGGGTATATAAATCCTTCCCTTGTGTCATGCATAGCGGGCTTTCCCTGCCTTCATGTGCTGCATTGTGATGCCTCTGGGGTTGCTTCCCTTGAGGCGTCACGGTCAGTTGTGTGGGTTGATGGTTGTGCTTACGCGATTGTGTGGGAGTGGTGGATGGTTGTCAAGATACTGCGGTCTCCCTTTTTTGGGAAGGGAACGTTGGTCTCCTTGGCTCTAGGGGGTTGGGTATATAAATCCTTCCCTTGTGTCATGCATAGCGGGCTTTCCCTGCCTTCATGTGCTGCATTGTGATGTCTCTCGGGTTGCTTCCCTCGAGGTGTCACAGTCAGTTGTGTGGGTTGATGGTTGTGCTTACGCGATTGTGTGGGAGTGGTGGATGGTTGTCAAGATACTGCGGTCTCCCTTTTTTGGGAAGGGAACGTTGGTCTCCTTGGCTCTAGGGGGTTGGGTATATAAATCCTTCCCTTGTGTCATGCATAGCGGGCTTTCCCTGCCTTCATGTGCTGCATTGTGATGCCTCTCGGGTTGCTTCCCTTGAGGCGTCACGGTCAGTTGTGTGGGTTGATGGTTGTGCTTACGCGATTGTGTGGGAGTGGTGGATGGTTGTCAAGATACTGCGGTCTCCCTTTTTTGGGAAGGGAACGTTGGTCTCGTTGGCACCCTCATCCGTAAGTGGGGGATTAATTTCTCCTCGCTTTCATTTGGTCCTTGTGCATGTTTCCATGTGAATGATGGAACACGGTTTGGCTTGGTTGGATATCCGTTGAGAACACTAGTCAAATGCTTGTCTCAAAGATCAGTCTGTGCATGTACAGGGACAAACTAACCGAAAGATGGTGATATTGTGAAGGGTCTCATTAAATCAGTGACAAGTTTGACGTTCTCCTCGGTTATACATCAAGCGAAGAATGTGTATCTATTGTTTCGACAAGATACACGAGCGTCGTCACGCAGAGGTGATGACTCATTAAGGGGAATCCTGTCGATTTGGGAAGATGGTTTGGGCTTGTGTTGGGGTCTGAGTGGTTTGCTCAGTCATACCTCAAACATTGCAGATGTGGTTGGTGATGCTACCTGGCTGATCCTTCCATTAGTCATATGCTTGTCCCAAAGATCAGGTGGTGCATGTACAAAGGAAAAACTAATCGAATGGAATTGAATGTTCGGGACGACGGTTTGGGCTTGTGTTGGGGTCTGAGTGGTTAGCTCAGTCATACCTCAAACAATGCAGATGTTGTTGGTGATGCTACATGGCTGATCCTTCAACTAGTCATATGCTTGACTCAAAGATCAGGTCCCGCATGTACAAAGACAAACTAATCGAAAGATGGTGATACTGTGATGGGTCTCATTAAATTAGTGCCAGGGCTGACTTTCTCCTCAGTTATACATCAAGAGAAGAATCCCCAGGTGGGTGAGCTCCACCTAGAAGACCCTCACTTGTCCCTTCGGAGTTCTCCCTGTTGGTAGTGGAATTTTGTCAGTTATGATATACGGGCCCTGTTTATATGCTTGGGTTGAATTCTCTCGCACAATTGCGGTATTGAGCATCATGCAGAGGTGATGACTCATTAATTGGGTTCCTGTTGATTTGGAAAGACGGTTTGGGCTTGTGTTGGGGTCTGAGTGGTCTGCTCAGTCATACCTCAAACATTGCAGATGTGGTTGGTGATGCAACCTGGCTGATCCTTCCATTAGTCATATGCTTGTCCCAAAGATCAGGTTGTGCATGTACAAAGGACAAACTAATGGAACGGAATTGAATGTTCGGGATGATGGTTTGGGCTTGTGTTGGGGTCTGAGTGGTGAGCTCAGTCATACCTTAAACAATGCAGATGTTGTTGGTGATGCTACATGGCTGATCCTTCTACTAGTCATATGCTTGTCTCAAAGATCAGGTTGTGCATGATCAGTTGTGTGGGTTGATGGTTGCCCTTATGCGATTGTGTGGAAGTGGTGGATGGTTGTCAAGATACTGCGGTCTCCCTTTTTTGGGAATGGAACGTTGGTCTCGTTGGCGCTAGGGGGTTGGGTATATCAATCCTTCCCTTGTGTCATGCATAGCGGGCTTTCCCTGCCTTCATGTGCTGCATTGTGATGCCTCTCGGGTTGCTTCCCTCGAGGCGTGACGGTCAGTTGTGTGGGTTGATGGTTGTGCTTACGCGATTGTGTGGGAGTGGTGGATGGTTGTCAAGATACTGCGGTCTCCCTTTTTTGGGAAGGGAACGTTGGTCTCGTTGGCACCCTCATCCGTAAGTGGGGGTTTAATTTCTCCTCGCTTTCATTTGGTCCTTGTACATGTTTCCATGTGAATGATG
Organism: Viscum album; assembly: GCA_963277665.1. Taxonomy (NCBI): domain Eukaryota; kingdom Viridiplantae; phylum Streptophyta; class Magnoliopsida; order Santalales; family Viscaceae; genus Viscum; species Viscum album. The sequence continues at coordinate 26,578 of CAUJRU010001832.1, forward strand.
GAACACGGTTTGGCTTGGTTGGATATCCGATGAGAACACTAGTCATATGCTTGTCTCAAAGATCAGTCTGTGCATGTACAGGGACAAACTAACCGAAAGATGGTGATACTGTGAAGGGTCTCATTAAATTAGTGACAAGTTTGACGTTCTCCTCGGTTATACATCAAGCGAAGAATGTGTATCTATTGTTTTTGCAAGATACACGAGCGTCATACAGAGGTGATGACTAATTAAGGGGAAACATGTCGATTTGGGAAGATGGTTTGGGCTTGTGTTGGGGTCTGAGTGGTTTGCTCAGTCATACCTCAAACATTGCAGATGTGGTTGGTGATGCTACCTGGCTGATCCTTCCATTAGTCATATGCTTGTATCAAAGATCAGGTCGTGCATGTACAAAGGACAAACTAATCGAATGGAATTGAATGCTCGGGACGACGGTTTAGGCTTGTGTTGGGGTCTGAGTGGTCTGCTCAGTCATACCTCAAACATTGCAGATGTGGTTAGTGACGCTACATGGGTGATCCTTCCACTAGTCATATGCGTGTCTCAAAGATCAGGTCCTGCATGTACAAGGACAAACTAATCGAAAGATGGTGATACTGTGAAGGGTCTCATTAAATCAGTGACACGGCTGACTTTCTCCTCGGTTATACATCAAGCGAAGAATCCCCAGGTGGGTGAGCTCCACCTAGAAGAACCTCACTTGTCCCTTTGGAGTTCTCCCTGTTGGTAGTGGAATTTTGTTGGTGCTGATGTAAGGGCCCCGTCTATATGCTTGGGTTGAATTCTCTCGCACAATTTTGGTTTCGGGTTCCAAGGGCTTGCTAAAAAGACGATGCGATACTAGACAGATATAACTTGGATGGGATGATGATAGATGAGCATGGTTGGTGTCCTGGTTCTTGGTTAAAAGTTTCGCAACGGTGGTTGAGTTCTTTTGAATGGTGGGATGTGGGGGGTGCGGCGGGACATAGGGCCTCCGTTCCTGTCATGACTCCTTTTCCTCAATGTCCCTGGAGCGTTGTGGGTTCGTCTGCTTAAAATCTGCCTCATGGCGGTTGAGTTCCTTCGGAAGGTGGGATGTGGGAGGCATGGCGGTGGGACGCTGTAATTCCTTTTCCTCACCGGTGGGATGTGGGGGGCATTGGAAAGAATGGGTTTTTGCCCAGTCTCATGCCGTGCCCGCCTTTTTCCTCACCTTTCATGGAGCGTTGCGGTTCGGGCTTGCTTAAAAGGCCACCTGTTGGTGGCGGAGTTCCTTGGATGGTGGGATGTGGGAGGCATGGTGGGTTGGTGTTCCTTTGTCGTCCCTCGACGCTCCTGCCCTTCCCTCGCCTTCTCTAGAGCAGTGCGGCTCTGCTTGCTTAAAAGCTGCCTCAGGGCGGTTGAGTTGCTGCGGATGGTGGGATGTGGGGGGCGCGGCGGGATTGGGTTTTTGCCCCGTCCCCTGACGTGCCTGCCTTTTCCTCCCCGTCTGTGGAGCATTGCGGGCTGGGTGCTTAAATACCGCCTCACGGTTTGTGGGATCCTGTGGATGGTGGGATGTGGGCGGCGCGGCGGGACATAGGACCCCCGTACCTACCATGACTCCTTTTCCTCGACGTCTCTTGAGCGTTGCTGGTTCGTCTGCTTAAAAGCTGCCTCATGGCGGTTGAGTTCCTACGGAATGTGAGATGTGGGAGGCACGGCGGGATGGGGGTTTCCCTCCTCATCCCCTGACGTTCCTACCTTTTTCCTCACTGGTGGGATGTGGGGGGTATGGGTGGGATTGGGTTGTTTCCCCGTCCTGTCGTACCCACCTTTTTCCTCACCTTTCATGGAGCGTTGCGGGTCGGGCTTTGCTTAAAATCCACTGATTGTGGTTGAGTTCTTGCAGATGTTGGGATGTGGGAGGCATGGTGGGATTGGGTTCCTTTGTCGTCCCTTGCTGTACCGCCTTTTCCTCACCTTCTCTGGAGCGTTGTGGAATTTTGGTAGTGGTTCAAGCGCGAAACTGTCGGTATCACCAGGATGCGAGAGCGTGCTCCTAAATTTCTCATTCAGTGATATTCCATGCGAACCATAGCAAGCTGCCTTGGGCAATGATTGGTGGGAGTGCTTTGCTCAACGCATTGTCGGGGCCACGTGCGAGTTATTTGGGTCCTAAGAAACTCACACCAACAGGGTAACGATTTCCATGGTTCATTATTGGACAAGTTGGGGTGCCTTCCTCCTCAGTCATGCCTTGGGTGATGATGTTCATAAGGGTGGCTTGAGAATGTGTATCTACTGTTTCTGCAAGATACACGAGCGTCATGCAGAGGTGATGACTAATTAAGGGGAAACATGTCGATTTGGGAAGAGATGGTTCGGGCTTGTGTTGGGGTCTGAGTGGTCTGCTCAGTCATACCTCAAACATTGCAGATGTGGTTGGTGATGGTACCCGGTTGATCTTTCCATTAGTCATATTATTGTCTCAAAGATCAGGCTGTGCATGTACGAAGGACAAACTAATCGAATGGAATTGAATGCTCGGGACGACGGTTTGGGCTTGTGTTGGGGTCTGAGTGGTCTGCTCAGTCATACCTCAAACATTGCAGATGTGGTTGGTGATGCTACATGGTTGATCCTTCCACTAGTCATATGCCTGTCTCAAAGATCAGGTCCCGCATGTAAAGGACAAACTAATCGAAAGATGGTGATACTGTGACGGGTCTCATTAAATCAGTGCCAGGGCTGACTTTCTCCTCGGTTATACCTCAAGCGAAGAATCCCCAGGTGGGTGAGCTCCACCTTGAAGACCCTCACTTGTCCCTTTGGAGTTCTCCCTGTTGGTAGTGGAATTTTGTTGGTGCTGATGTACGGGCCCCGTCTATATGCTTGGGTTGAATTCTCTCGCACAATTTTGGTTTCGGGTTCCAAGGGCTTGCTAAAAAGACGATGCGATACTAGACAGATATAACTTGGATGGGATGATGATAGATGAGCATGGTTGGTGTCCTGGTTCTTGGTTAAAAGTTTCGCAACGGTGGTTGAGTTCTTTTGAATGGTGGGATGTGGGGGGTGCGGCGGGACATAGGGCCTCTGTTCCTGTCATGACTCCTTTTCCTCAACGTCCCTGGAGCGTTGTGGGTTCGTCTGCTTAAAATCTGCCTCACGGCGGTTGAGTTCCTTCGGAAGGTGGGATGTGGGAAGCATGGCGGTGGGACGCTGTAATTCCTTTTCCTCACCGGTGGGATGTGGGGGGCATTGGAAAGAATGGGTTTTTGCCCAGTCTCATGCCGTGCCCGCCTTTTTCCTCACCTTTCATGGAGCGTTGCGGTTCGGGCTTGCTTAAAAGGCCACCTGTTGGTGGCGGAGTTCCTTGGATGGTGGGATGTGGGAGGCATGGTGGGTTGGTGTTCCTTTGTCGTCCCTCGACGCTCCTGCCCTTCCCTCGCCTTCTCTAGAGCAGTGCGGCTTTGCTTGCTTAAAAGCTGCCTCAGGGTGGTTGAGTTGCTGCGGATGGTGGGATGTGGGGGGCGCGGCGGGATTGGGTTTTTGCCCCGTCCCCTGACGTGCCTGCCTTTTCCTCCCCGTCTGTGGAGCATTGCGGGCTGGGTGCTTAAATACCGCCTCACGGTTTGTGGGATCCTGTGGATGGTGGGATGTGGGCGGCGCGGCGGGACATAGGACCCCCGTACCTACCATGACTCCTTTTCCTCGACGTCTCTTGAGCGTTGCTGGTTCGTCTGCTTAAAAGCTGCCTCATGGCGGTTGAGTTCCTACGGAATGTGAGATGTGGGAGGCACGGCGGGATGGGGGTTTCCCTCCTCATCCCCTGACGTTCCTACCTTTTCCCTCACTGGTGGGATGTGGGGGGTATGGGCGGGATTGGGTTGTTTCCCCGTCCTGTCGTACCCACCTTTTTCCTCACCTTTCATGGAGCGTTGCGGGTCGGGCTTTGCTTAAAATCCACTGAGTGTGGTTGAGTTCTTGCAGATGTTGGGATGTGGGAGGCATGGTGGGATTGGGTTCCTTTGTCGTCCCTTGCTGTACCGCCTTTTCCTCACCTTCTCTGGAGCGTTGTGGAATTTTGGTAGTGGTTCAAGCGCGAAACTGTCGGTATCACCAGGATGCGAGAGCGTGCTCCTAAATTTCTCATTCAGCGATATTCCATGCGAACCATAGCAAGCTGCCTTGGGCAATGATTGGTGGGAGTGCTTTGCTCAACGCATTGTCGGGGCCACGTGCGAGTTATTTGTGTCCTAAGAGACTCACACCAACAGGGTAACGATTTCCATGGTTCATTATTGGACAAGTTGGGGTGCCTTCCTCCTCAGTCATGCCTTGGGTGATGATGTTCATAAGGGTGGCTTGAGAATGTGTATCTACTGTTTCTGCAAGATACACGAGCGTCATGCGGAGGTGATGACTCATTAAGGGGAATCCTGTCGATTTGGGAAGATGGTTGGGGCTTGTGTTGGGGTCTGAGTGGTCTGCTCAGTCATACCTCAAACATTGCAGATGTGGTTGGTGATGCTACCTGGCTGATCCTTCCATTAGTCATATGCTTGTCTCAAAGATCAGGTTGTGCATGTACAAAGGACAAACTAATCGAACAGAATTGAATGTTCGGGACGACGGTTTGGGCTTGTGTTGGGGTCTGAGTGGTCAGCTCAGTCATACCCCAAACAATGCAGATGTTGTTGGTGATGCTACATGGCTGATCCTTCCACTAGTCATATGCCTGTCTCAAAGATCAGGTCCCGCATGTAAAGGACAAACTAATCGAAAGATGGTGATACTGTGACGGGTCTCATTAAATCAGTGCCAGGGGTGACTTTCTCCTCGGTTATATCTCAAGCGAAGAATCCCCAGGTGGGTGAGCTCCACCTAGAAGACCCTCACTTGTCCCTTTGGAGTTCTCCCTGTTGGTAGTGGAATTTTTTTGGTGCTGATGTAGGGGCCCCGTCTATATGCTTGGGTTGAATTCTCTCGCACAATTGCGGTTCCGTCTTCCAAGGGCTTGCTAAAAAGACAATGCGATACTAGACAGATATAACTTGGATGGGATGATGATAGATGAGCATGGTTGGTGTCCTGGTTCTTGGTTAAAAGTTTCGCAACGGTGGTTGAGTTCTTTTGAATGGTGGGATGTGGGGGGTGCGGCGGGACATAGGGCCTCCGTTCCTGTCATGACTCCTTTTCCTCAACGTCCCTGGAGCGTTGTGGGTTCGTCTGCTTAAAATCTGCCTCATGGCGGTTGAGTTCCTTCGGAAGGTGGGATGTGGGAGGCATGGCGGTGGGACGCTGTAATTCCTTTTCCTCACCGGTGGGATGTGGGGGGCATTGGAAAGAATGGGTTTTTGCCCAGTCTCATGCCGTGCCCGCCTTTTTCCTCACCTTTCATGGAGCGTTGCGGTTCGGGCTTGCTTAAAAGGCCACCTGTCGGTGGCGGAGTTCCTTGGATGGTGGGATGTGGGAGGCATGGTGGGTTGGTGTTCCTTTGTCGTCCCTCGACGCTCCTGCCCTTCCCTCGCCTTCTCTAGAGCAGTGCGGCTTGGCTTGCTTAAAAGCCGCCTCAGGGTGGTTGAGTTGCTGCGGATGGTGGGATGTGGGAGGCGCGGCGGGATTGGGTTTTTGCCCCGTCCCCTGACGTGCCTGCCTTTTCCTCCCCGTCTGTGGAGCATTGCGGGCTGGGTGCTTAAATACCGCCTCACGGTTTGTGGGATCCTGTGGATGGTGGGATGTGGGCGGCGCGGCGGGACATAGGACCCCCGTACCTACCCTGACTCCTTTTCCTTGACGTCTCTTGAGCGTTGCTGGTTCGTCTGCTTAAAAGCTGCCTCATGGCGGTTGAGTTCCTACGGAATGTGAGATGTGGGAGGCACGGCGGGATGGGGGTTTCCCTCCTCATCCCCTGACGTTCCTACCTTTTTCCTCACTGGTGGGATGTGGGGGGTATGGGCGGGATTGGGTTGTTTCCCCGTCCTGTCGTACCCACCTTTTTCCTCACCTTTCATGGAGCGTTGCGGGTCGGGCTATGCTTAAAAGCCACCGAGTGTGGTTGAGTTCTTGCAGATGTTGGGATGTGGGAGGCATGGTGGGATTGGGTTCCTTTGTCGTCCCTTGCTGTACCGCCTTTTCCTCACCTTCTCTGGAGCGTTGTGGAATTTTGGTAGTGGTTCAAGCGCGAAACTGTCGGTATCACCAGGATGCAAGAGCGTGCTCCTAAATTTCTCATTCAGCGATATTTCATGCGAACCATAGCAAGCTGCCTTGGGCAATGATTGGTGGGAGTGCTTTGCTCAACGCATTGTCGGGGCCACGTGCGAGTTATTTGGGTCCTAAGAAACTCACACCAACAGGGTGACGATTTCCATGGTTCATTATTGGACAAGTTGGGGTGCCTTCCTCCTCAGTCATGCCTTGGGTGATGATGTTCATAAGGGTGGCTTGAGAATGTGTATCTACTGTTTCTGCAAGATACACGAGCGTCATGCGGAGGTGATGACTCATTAAGGGGAATCCTGTCGATTTGGGAAGATGGTTGGGGCTTGTGTTGGGGTCTGAGTGGTCTGCTCAGTCATACCTCAAACATTGCAGATGTGGTTGGTGATGCTACCTGGCTGATCCTTCCATTAGTCATATGCTTGTCTCAAAGATCAGGTTGTGCATGTACAAAGGACAAACTAATCGAACAGAATTGAATGTTCGGGACGACGGTTTGGGCTTGTGTTGGGGTCTGAGTGGTCAGCTTAGTCATACCCCAAACAATGCAGATGTTGTTGGTGATGCTACATGGCTGATCCTTCCACTAGTCATATGCCTGTCTCAAAGATCAGGTCCCGCATGTAAAGGACAAACTAATCGAAAGATGGTGATACTGTGACGGGTCTCATTAAATCAGTTCCAGGGGTGACTTTCTCCTCGGTTATATCTCAAGCGAAGAATCCCCAGGTGGGTGAGCTCCACCTAGAAGACCCTCACTTGTCCCTTTGGAGTTCTCCCTGTTGGTAGTGGAATTTTTTTGGTGCTGATGTAGGGGCCCCGTCTATATGCTTGGGTTGAATTCTCTCGCACAATTGCGGTTCCGTCTTCCAAGGGCTTGCTAAAAAGACGATGCGATACTAGACAGATATAACTTGGATGGGATGATGATAGATGAGCATGGTTGGTGTCCTGGTTCTTGGTTAAAAGTTTCTCAACGGTGGTTGAGTTCTTTTGAATGGTGGGATGTGGGGGGTGCGGCGGGACATAGGGCCTCCGTTCCTGTCATGACTCCTTTTCCTCAACGTCCCTGGAGCGTTGTGGGTTCGTCTGCTTAAAATCTGCCTCATGGCGGTTGAGTTCCTTCGGAAGGTGGGATGTGGGAGGCATGGCGGTGGGACGCTGTAATTCCTTTTCCTCACCGGTGGGATGTGGGGGGCATTGGAAAGAATGGGTTTTTGCCCAGTCTCATGCCGTGCCCGCCTTTTTCCTCACCTTTCATGGAGCGTTGCGGTTCGGGCTTGCTTAAAAGGCCACCTGTCGGTGGCGGAGTTCCTTGGATGGTGGGATGTGGGAGGCATGGTGGGTTGGTGTTCCTTTGTCGTCCCTCGACGCTCCTGCCCTTCCCTCGCCTTCTCTAGAGCAGTGCGGCTTGGCTTGCTTAAAAGCCGCCTCAGGGTGGTTGAGTTGCTGCGGATGGTGGGATGTGGGAGGCGCGGCGGGATTGGGTTTTTGCCCCGTCCCCTGACGTGCCTGCCTTTTCCTCCCCGTCTGTGGAGCATTGCGGGCTGGGTGCTTAAATACCGCCTCACGGTTTGTGGGATCCTGTGGATGGTGGGATGTGGGCGGCGCGGCGGGACATAGGACCCCCGTACCTACCATGACTCCTTTTCCTCGACGTCTCTTGAGCGTTGCTGGTTCGTCTGCTTAAAAGCTGCCTCATGGCGGTTGAGTTCCTACGGAATGTGAGATGTGGGAGGCACGGCGGGATGGGGGTTTCCCTCCTCATCCCCTGACGTTCCTACCTTTTTCCTCACTGGTGGGATGTGGGGGGTATGGGCGGGATTGGGTTGTTTCCCCGTCCTGTCGTACCCACCTTTTTCCTCACCTTTCATGGAGCGTTGCGGGTCGGGCTATGCTTAAAAGCCACCGAGTGTGGTTGAGTTCTTGCAGATGTTGGGATGTGGGAGGCATGGTGGGATTGGGTTCCTTTGTCGTCCTTTGCTGTACCTGCCTTTTCCTCACCTTCTCTGGAGCGTTGTGGGATTTTGGTAGTGGTTCAAGCGCGAAACTGTCGGTATCACCAGGATGAGAGACCGTGCTCCTAAATTTCCCATTCAGTGATATTCCATGCGAACCGTAGCAAGCTTCCTTGGGCAGTGATTTGCGGGAGTGCTTTGCCCAACGCATTGTCGGGGCCACCTGTGAGTTATTTGGGTCCTGAGAAACTCACACCACCAGGCAAACGGTTG
>CAUJRU010001832.1:45000-65000 GCA_963277665.1 Viscum album
TGATGTTTCCTGGTGGGATAGCTGTAAATGCATAAATGTCTCTTTAGGGGGGTAGTGGTCGGCGACCCCCCCTGGGCGTGGGTCTTGTCCTGCGTGCCTCGAGCCACCCAGTGACATGCCCACGGACATGGAAAAATGGCCTCTAGACAATGCCATCAATGCGTGATGATTCGTCCGGTGCTTGGGGCTTGTCTTCTCCGGGGTAGTGCGCCTTAAAAGCTTTGACAATGAGCCGGGGTTCGTCGCGTGTGAGGTCCTACGTACCGACAATCGCGTGGAGACAATGCCATCCGAGTGAGACGATTTGAAGGGGCCTCGAGGCTTGTCTTGGTGGATGCGGGGTGCCTTGAAAGGAAGGACGCCGAGCTGGGGTTTGTCATATGTTGTTGGGTTCGGTATGTAACGACACCGACCACCTAAAGAGAATTCATTTCATGCGTGAGGACCCGCTCTGGACATGGGGTCTGTCTTCTCGGCGGTGGTCGACGATACGCGGGAAGGATGCCATGACGTGTCGGCGGCCTTCACGTGCCTAAGGGGTCACGTCGGTTGCCGTTCCTATGGTTTCATAGCTCTTTTAGGGCAACACGTGTTGTCTTTCATGCGCTGCGGTTCCCTCTGGGTGGTCTGAACCACTCAGTATGTCTCCTCGTCAGTGCTGATGTTTCCTGGTGGGAGAGCTGGAAATGCAGAAATGTCTCTTTAGGGGGGGAGTGGTCGGCGACCCCCCCTGGGCGTGGGTCTTGTCCTGCGTGCCCAGAGCCACCCAGTGACATGCCCACAGACATGGAAAAATGGCCTCTAGATGATTCCTCCTGTGCTTGGGGCTTGTCTTGCCCGCGGTAGTGCCCCATAAAAGCGATGACAATGAGACGGGGTTCGTCGCGTGTCAGGTCCGACGAACTGACAATCGCGTGGAGACAAAGCCATCCGAGTGAGACGATTTGAAGTGGCCTCGGGGCATGTCTTGGTGGATGCGACGTGCCTTGAAAGGAAGGACGTCGAGGTGGGGTTTTTCATATGTTGTTGGGTCCTGTATGTAATTACAATTACCACCTAAAGAGAATTCTTTTCATGAGTGAGGACCCGCTCTGGACATGGGGCGTGTCTTCTCGGCGGTGATCGACGATACGCGGGATGGATGCCATGACTTGTCGGTGGCCTTCATGTGCATAAGGGGTCACGTCGGTGGCCCTTCCTATGGTTTCATAGCTCTTTTAGGGCAACACGTGTTGTCTTTCATGCGCTGTGGTGCCCTCAGGGTGGTCTAAACCCATCAGTATGTCTCCTCGTCAGTGTTGATGTTTCCTGGTGGGATAGCTGGAAATGCATAAATGTCTCTTTAGGGGGGGAGTGGTCGGCGACCCCCCTGGGCGTGGGTCTTGTCCTGCGTGCCTAGAGCCACCCAATGACATGCCCAGTGACATGGAAAATGGCATCGACGCAATGCCCTGAATTCCTGATGATTCTTCCCGTGCTAGGGTCTTGTCTTGCCCGAGGTGGTGCGCCATAAAACCGATGACAATGAGATGGGTGGGGTTTGTCGCCTGTGAGATCCTACGGACTGACAATCGCGTCCAGACAATGGAATCCTAGTGAGGCGATTTGAAGGGGCCTCGGGGCCCGTCTTGGTGCGTGCGGCGTGCCTTGAAAGGAAGGACGTTGAGGTGGGGTTTGTCATATGTTGTTGTGTCCGGTATGTAAAGACAATGACCACCTAAAGAGAATTCATTTCATGCGTGAGGACCCGCTCTGGACATGGGTCCTGTCTCCTCGGCGGTGTTGGACGATACGCGGGACGGATGCCATGACGTGTCGGCGGCCTTCATGTGCCTAAGGGGCCACGTCGGTGTCCCTTCCTATGGTTTCATAGCCCTTTTAGGGCAACACGTGTTGCCTTTCATGCGCTGCGGTTCCCTCTGGGTGGTCTAAACCACTCAGTATGTCTCCTCGTCAGTGTTGATGTTTCCTGGTGGAATAGCTGGAAATGCATAAATGTCTCTTTAGGGGGGGAGTGGTCGGCGACCCCCCCTGGGCGTGGGTCTTGTCCTGCGTGCCGAGAGCCACCCACAGACATGCCCAGTGACATGGAAAATGGCATCGACGCAATGCCATGAATTCCTGATGATTCGTCCCGTGCTTGGGGCTTGTCTTGCCCGAGGTAGTGCGCCCTAAAAACGATGGCAATGAGACGGGGTTTGTCGCATGTGCGATCCTGCGGACTGACAGTCGCGTCCAGACAATGGCATCCGAGTGAGACGATTTGAAGGGGCCTCAGGGCCCGTCTTGGTGCATGCGGCGTGCCTTGAAAGGAAGGACGTCGAGGTGGGGTTTTTCATATGTTGTCGTGTCCCGTATGTAATGACAATGACCACCTAAAGAGAATTCATTTCATGCGCGAGGACCCGCTCTGGACATGGGGCCTGTCTTCTCGGCGGCGTTGGATGCTACCCGCGACGAATGCTACTACGTGTCGGCGGCCTTGATGTGCCTAAGGGGTCACATCAGTGGCTGTTCCTATGGTTTCATATCTCTTTTAGGGCAACACGTGTTGTCTTTCATGCGCTGTGGTGCCCACAGGGTTGTCTAAACCCATCAGTATGTCTCCTCGTCAGTGCTGATGTTTCCTGGTGGGACAGCTGGAAATGCATAAATGTCTCTTTAGGGGGGGAGTGGTCGGCGACCCCCCCTGGGCGTGGGTCTTGTCCTGCGTGCCCAGAGCCACCCAGTGACATGCCCACGGACATGGAAAAACAGCCTCCGGACAAAGCAAAGACAGCTTGATGATTCGTCCGGTGCTTGGGGCTTGTCTTGTTCGAGGTAGTGCGCCATAAAAGTGATGACAATGAGCCGGGTTTCGTCGCGTGTCAGGTCCTCCGTACTGACAATCAGGTGGAGACAACGCCATCCGGGTGAGAGGATTTGAAGGGGCCTCAGGGCTTGCCTTGGTGGATGCGGTGTGCCTTGAATGGAAGGACAATGAGGTGGGGTTTGTCATATGTTGTTGGGTCCGGTATGTAATGACAATGACCGCCTAAAGAGAATTCCTTTCATGCGTGGGGACCCGCTCTGGACATGGGGCGTGTCTTCGCTGTGGTGATGGACGATACGTGGGACGGATGCCATGACGTGTCGGCGGCCTTCATGTGCCTAAGGGGTCACGTCGGTGGCCCTTCCTATGGTTTCATAGCTCTTTTAGGGCAACACGTGTTGCCTTTCATGCGCTGCCCTGCCCTCAGGGTGGTCTAAACCCATCAGTATGTCTCCTCGTCGGTGTTGATGTTTCCTGGTGGAATAGCTGGAAATGCATAAATGTCTCTTTAGGGGGGGAGTGGTCGGCGACCCCCCCGGGCGTGGGTCTTGTCTTGCGTGCCTAGAGCCACCCAATGTGATGCCCATTGACATGCAAAATGACATCGACGTAATGCCATGAATGCCTGATGATTCGTCCCGTGCTTGGGGCTTGTCTTGCCCGAGGTAGTGCGCCATAAAAACGATGACAATGGGATGGTGTTTGTCGCCTTCGAGATCCTGCGGACTGACAGTCGCGTTCAGACAATGGCATCCGAGTGAGACGATTTGAAGGGGTCTCGGGGCCCGTCTTGGTGCATGCGGCGTTTCTTGAAAGGAAGGACGTCGAGGTGGGGTTTGTCACATGTTGTTGTGTTCGGAATGTAAAGACAATGACCGCCTAAAGATAATTCATTTCATGCGCGGGGACCCGCTCTGGACATGGGTCCTGTCTTCTCGGCGGTGTTGGATGATACCCGGGACGGATGCCATGACGTGTCGGCGGCCTTCGTGTGCCTAAGGGGTCACTTTGGTGGCTGTTCGTATGGATTCGTAGCTCTTTAAGGGCAACACGTGCTGTCTTTCATGCGTTGTGGTGCCCATTGGGTTGTCTGAACCCATCAGTATGTGTCCTCGTCAGTGCTGATGTTTCCTGGTGGGACAGCTGGAAATGCATAAATGTCTCTTTAGGGGGGGAGTGGTCGGCGACCCCCCCTGGGCGTGGGTCTTGTCCTGCGTGCCCAGAGCCACCCAGTGACATGCCCACGAACATGGAAAAACGACCTCCAGACAAATCCATGAAAGCTTGATTATTCGTACGGTGCTTGGGGCTTGTCTTGTCTGAGGTAATGCGTCATAAAAGTGATGACAATGAGCCGGGGTGCGTCGCGTGTCAGGTCCGACGTACTGACAATCACGTGGAGACAACGCCATCCGAGTGGGACGATTTGAAGGGACCTCGGGTCTTGCCTTGGTGGATGCGGTGTGCCTTGCAAGGAAGGACGACGTGGTGGGGTTTGTCATATGTTGTTGGGTACGGTATGTATTGACAATGACCGCCTAAAGATAATTCCTTTGAGGCGTGAGGACCAGCTCTGGACATGGGGCGTGTCTTCTCTGCGGTGATGGACGAGACGCGGGGCGGATGCCATGACGTGTCGGCGGCCTTCATGTGCCTAAGGGGTCACGTCGGTGGCCCTTCCTATGGTTTCATAGCTCTTTTAGGGCAACCCGTGTTGTCTTTCATGCACTGCAGTGCCCTTAGGGTGGTCTAAACCCATCAGTATGTCTCCTCGTCACTGTTGATGTTTCCTGGTGGTATAGCTGGAAATGCATAAATGTCTCTTTAGGGGGGGAGTGGTCGGCGACCCCCCCTGGGCGTGGGTCTTGTCCTGCGTGCCTAGAGCCACCCAATGACATGCCGAGTGACATGGAAAATGGCATCGACGCAGTGCCATGAATTCCTGATGATTCGTCTCGTGCTTGGGGCTTGTCTTGCCCGAGGTAGTGCGCCCTAAAAACGATGACAATGAGATGGGGTTTGTCGCATGTGTGATCCTGCGGACTGACAGTCGTGTCCAGACAATGGCATCCGAGTGAGACGATTTGAAGGGGCCTCGAGGCCCGTCTTGGTGCGTGTGGCGTGCCTTGAAAGGAAGGACGTTGCGGTGGGGTTTGTCATCTGTTGTCGTGTCCCGTATGTAATGACAATGACCACCTAAAGAGAATTCATTTCATGCGTGAGGACCCTCTCTGGACATGGGGCCTGTCTTCTCGGCGGTGTTGGACGCTACCCGGGATGAATGCTACTACGTGTCGGCGGCCTTCATGTGCCTAAGGGGTCACATCGGTGGCTGTTCCTACGGTTTCATATATCTTTTAGGGCAACACGTGTTGACTTTCATGCGCTGTGGTGCCCACAGGGTTGTCTAAACCCTCCAGTATGTCTCCTCGTCAGTGCTGATGTTTCCTGGTGGGACAGCTGGAAAGGCATAAATGTCTCTTTAGGGGGGGAGTGGTCGGCGACCCCCCCTGGGCGTGGGTCTTGTCCTGCGTGCCCAGAGCCACCTAGTGACATGCCCACGGACATGGAAAAATGGCCTCCAGACAAATCCATGAAAGCTTGAGGATTCATACGGTGCTTGGGGCTTGTCTTGTCTGAGGTAATGCGCCATAAAAGTGATGACAATTAGCCGGGGTGCGTCGCGTGTGAGGTCCGAGGTACTGACAATCACGTGGAGACAACGCCACCCGAGTGGGACGATTTGAAGGGGCATCGGGGCTTGCCTTGGAGGATGCGGTGTGCCTTGCAAGGAAGGACGACGTGGTGGGGTTTGTCATATGTTGTTGGGTACGGTATGTAATGACAATGACCGCCTAAAGATAATTCATTTCATGCGTGAGGACCCGCTCTGGACATGGGGCGTGTCTTCTCTGCGGTGATGGACGAGACGCGGGACGGATGTCATGACGTGTCGGCGGCCTTCATGTGCCTAAGGGGTCACGTCGGTGGCCCTTCCTATGGTTTCATAGCTCTTTTAGGGCAACCCGTGTTGTCTTTCATGCACTGCGGTGCCCTTAGGGTGGTCTAAACCCCTCAGTATGTCTCCTCGTCACTTTTGATGTTTCCTGGTGGAATAGCTGGAAATGCATAAATGTCTCTTTAGGGGGGGAGTGGTCGGCGACCCCCCCTGGGCGTGGGTCTTGTCCTGCGTGCCTAGAGCCACCCGATGACATGCCCAGTGACATGGAAAATGGCATCGACGCAATGCCATGAATTCTTGATGATTCGTCCCGTGCTTGGGGCTTGTCTTTCCTGAGGTAGTGCGCCCTAAAAACGATGACAATGAGATGGGTTTTGTCGCATGTGTGATCTTGCGGGCTGACAGTCGTTTCCAGACAAAGGCATCCGAGTGAGACGATTTGAAGGGGCCTCGAGGCCCGTCTTGGTGCATGCGGTGTGCCTTGAAAGGAAGGACGTTGAGGTGTGGTTATTCATGTGTTTTCGTGTCCCGTATGTAATGATAATGACCACCTAAAGAGAATTCATTTCATGCGTGAGGACCCTCTCTGGACATGGGGCCTGTCTTCTCGGCGGTGTTGGACGCTACCCGGGATGGATGCTAGTACGTGATGGCGGCCTTGATGTGCCTAAGGGGTCACATTGGTGGCTATTCCTATGGTTTCATATCTCTTTTAGGGCAACACGTGTTGTCTTTCATGCGCTGTGGTGCCCACAGGGTTGTCTGAACCCATCAGTATGTCTCCTCGTCAGTGCTGATGTTTCCTGGTGGGACAGCTGGAAATGCATAAATGTCTCTTTAGGGGGGGAGTGGTCGGCGACCCCCCCTGGGCGTGGGTCTTGTCCTGTGTGCCCAGAGCCACCCAGTGACATGCCCACGGACATGGAAAAACGGCCTCCAGACGAATCCATGAAAGCCTGATGATTCGTACGGTGCTTGGGGCTTGTCTTGTCTGAGGTAATGCGCCATAAAAGTGATGACAATGAGCTGGGGTGCGTCGCGTGTCAGACCCACGCCGAGTGACGTGGAAAATGGCATCGACGCAATGCCAAGAATTCCTGATGATTTGTCCCGTGCTTCGGGCTTGTCTTGCCCGAGGTAGTGCGCCATAAAAACGATGACAATGAGATGGGGTTTGTCGCGTGTGTGAGGTCCGACGTACTGACGATCACGTGGAGACAACGGCATCCGAGTGAGACGATTTGAAGGGGCCTCGGGGCTTGCCTTGGTGGATGCGGTGTGCCTTGCAAGGAAGGACGATGTGGTGGGGTTTGTCATATGTTGTTGGGTACGGTATGTATTGACAATGACCACCTAAAGATAATTCCTTTGAGGCGTGAGGACTCGCTCTGGACATGGGGCGCGTCTTCTCTGCGGTGATGGACGAGACGCGGGACGGATGCCATGACGTGTCGGCGGCCTTCATGTGCCTAAGGGGTCACGTCGGTGGCCCTTCCTATGGTTTCATAGCTCTTTTAGGGCAACCCGTGTTGTCTTTCATGCACTGCGGTGCCCTTAGGGTGGTCTAAACCCATCAGTATGTCTCCTCGTCACTGTTGATGTTTCCTGGTGGTATAGCTGGAAATGCATAAATGTCTCTTTAGGGGGGGAGTGGTCGGCGACCCCCCCTGGGCGTGGGTCTTGTCCTGCGTGCCTAGAGCCACCCACTGACATGCCGAGTGACATGGAAAATGGCATCGACGCAGTGCCATGAATTTCTGATGATTCGTCCCGTGCTTGGGGCTTGTCTTGCCCGAGGTAGTGCGCCCTAAAAACGATGACAATGAGATGGGGTTTGTCGCATGTGTGATCCTGCGGACTGACAGTCGTGTCCAGACAATGGCATCCGAGTGAGACGATTTGAAGGGGCCTCGAGGCCCGTCTTGGTGCGTGTGGCGTGCCTTGAAAGGAAGGACGTTGCGGTGGGGTTTGTCATCTGTTGTTGTGTCCCGTATGTAATGACAATGACCACCTAAAGAGAATTCATTTCATGCGTGAGGACCCTCTCTGGACATGGGGCCTGTCTTCTCGGCGGTGTTGGACGCTACCCGGGATGAATGCTACTACGTGTCGGCGGCCTTCATGTGCCTAAGGGGTCACATCGGTGGCTGTTCCTATGGTTTCATATATCTTTTAGGGCAACACGTGTTGTCTTTCATGCGCTGTGGTGCCCACAGGGTTGTCTAAACCCGTTAGTATGTCTCCTCGTCAGTGCTGATGTTTCCTGGTGGGACAGCTGAAAATGCATAAATGTCTCTTTAGGGGGGGAGTGGTCGGCGACCCCCCCTGGGCGTGGGTCTTGTCCTGCGTGCCCAGAGCCACCTAGTGACATGCCCACGGACATGGAAAAATGGCCTCCAGACAAATCCATGAAAGCTTGAGGATTCATACGGTGCTTGGGGCTTGTCTTGTCTGAGGTAATGCGCCATAAAAGTGATGACAATGAGCCGGGGTGCGTCGCGTGTCAGGTCCGACGTACTGACAATCACGTGGAGACAACGCCACCCGAGTGGGACGATTTGAAGGGGCATCGGGGCTTGCCTTGGAGGATGCGGTGTGCCTTGCAAGGAAGGACGACGTGGTGGGGTTTGTCATATGTTGTTGGGTACGGTATGTAATGACAATGACCGCCTCAAGATAATTCCTTTCATGCGTGAGGACCCGCTCTGGACATGGGGCGTGTCTTCTCTGCGGTGATGGACGAGACGCGGGACGGATGCCATGACGTGTCGGCGGCCTTCATGTGCCTAAGGGGTCACGTCGGTGGCCCTTCCTATGGTTTCATAGCTCTTTTAGGGCAACCCGTGTTGTCTTTCATGCACTGCGGTGCCCTTAGGGTGGTCTAAACCCATCAGTATGTCTCCTCGTCACTGTTGATGTTTCCTGGTGGAATAGCTGGAAATGCATAAATGTCTCTTTAGGGGGGGGAGTGGTCGGCGACCCCCCCTGGGCGTGGGTCTTGTCCTGCGTGCCTAGAGCCACCCGATGACATGCCCAGTGACATGGAAAATGGCATGGACGCAATGCCATGAATTCTCGATGATTCGTCCCGTGCTTGGGGCTTGTCTTTCCCGAGGTAGTGCGCCCTAAAAACGATGACAACGAGATGGGGTTTGTCGCATGTGTGATC
Organism: Viscum album; assembly: GCA_963277665.1. NCBI lineage: Eukaryota > Viridiplantae > Streptophyta > Magnoliopsida > Santalales > Viscaceae > Viscum > Viscum album. Next base: position 53,944 of record CAUJRU010001832.1, read on the forward strand.
TTGCGGGCTGATAGTCGTTTCCAGACAATGGCATCCGAGTGAGACGATTTGAAGGGGCCTCGAGGCCCGTCTTGGTGCATGCGGCGTGCCTTGAAGGGAAGGACGTTGAGGTGGGGTCATACCTCAAACATTGCAGATTTGGTTGGTGATGCAACCTTGTTGATCCTTCCATTAGTCATATGCTTGTCTCAAAGATCAGGTTGTGCATGTACAATGGACAAACTAATCGAACGGAATTGAATGTTCGGGACGACGGTTTGGGCTTGTGTTGGGGTCTGAGTGGTGAGCTCAGTCATACCTCAAACAATGCAGATGTTGTTGGTGATTCTACATGTCTGATCCTTCCACTAGTCATATGCTTGTCTCAAAGATCAGGTCCTGCATGATCAGTTGTGTGGGTTGATGGTTGCGCTTATGCGATTGTGTGGGAGTGGTGGATGGTTGTCAAGATACCGCGGTCTCCCTTTTTTGGGAAGGGAACGTTGGTCTCGTTGGCTCTAGGGGGTTGGGTATATCAATCCTTCCCTTGTGTCATGCATAGCGGGCTTTCCCTGCCTTCATGTGCTGCATTGTGATGCCTCTCGGGTTGCTTCCCTCGAGGCGTCACGGTCAGTTGTGTGGGTTGATGGTTGTGCTTACGCGATTGTGTGGGAGTGGTGGATGGTTGTCAAGATACTGCGGTCTCCCTTTTTTGGGAAGGGAACGTTGGTCTCGTTGGCTCTAGGGGGTTGGGTATATCAATCCTTCCCTTGTGTCATGCATAGCGGGCTTTCCCTGCCTTCATGTGCTGCATTGTGATGCCTCTCGGGTTGCTTCCCTCGAGGCGTCACGGTCAGTTGTGTGGGTTGATGGTTGTGCTTACGCGATTGTGTGGGAGTGGTGGATGGCTGTCAAGATACTGCGGTCTCCCTTTTTTGGGAAGGGAACGTTGGTCTCGTTGGCTCTAGGGGGTTGGGTATATCAATCCTTCCCTTGTGTCATGCATAGCGGTGCTTTCCCTGCCTTCATGTGCTGCATTGTGATGCCTCTCGGGTTGCTTCCCTCGAGGCGTCACGGTCAGTTGTGTGGGTTGATGGTTGTGCTTACGCGATTGTGTGGGAGTGGTGGATGGTTGTCAAGATACTGCGGTCTCCCTTTTTTGGGAAGGGAACGTTGGTCTCCTTGGCTCTAGGGGGTTGGGTATATAAATCCTTCCCTTGTGTCATGCATAGCGGGCTTTCCCTGCCTTCATGTGCTGCATTGTGATGCCTCTGGGGTTGCTTCCCTTGAGGCGTCACGGTCAGTTGTGTGGGTTGATGGTTGTGCTTACGCGATTGTGTGGGAGTGGTGGATGGTTGTCAAGATACTGCGGTCTCCCTTTTTTGGGAAGGGAACGTTGGTCTCCTTGGCTCTAGGGGGTTGGGTATATAAATCCTTCCCTTGTGTCATGCATAGCGGGCTTTCCCTGCCTTCATGTGCTGCATTGTGATGTCTCTCGGGTTGCTTCCCTCGAGGTGTCACAGTCAGTTGTGTGGGTTGATGGTTGTGCTTACGCGATTGTGTGGGAGTGGTGGATGGTTGTCAAGATACTGCGGTCTCCCTTTTTTGGGAAGGGAACGTTGGTCTCCTTGGCTCTAGGGGGTTGGGTATATAAATCCTTCCCTTGTGTCATGCATAGCGGGCTTTCCCTGCCTTCATGTGCTGCATTGTGATGCCTCTCGGGTTGCTTCCCTTGAGGCGTCACGGTCAGTTGTGTGGGTTGATGGTTGTGCTTACGCGATTGTGTGGGAGTGGTGGATGGTTGTCAAGATACTGCGGTCTCCCTTTTTTGGGAAGGGAACGTTGGTCTCGTTGGCACCCTCATCCGTAAGTGGGGGATTAATTTCTCCTCGCTTTCATTTGGTCCTTGTGCATGTTTCCATGTGAATGATGGAACACGGTTTGGCTTGGTTGGATATCCGTTGAGAACACTAGTCAAATGCTTGTCTCAAAGATCAGTCTGTGCATGTACAGGGACAAACTAACCGAAAGATGGTGATATTGTGAAGGGTCTCATTAAATCAGTGACAAGTTTGACGTTCTCCTCGGTTATACATCAAGCGAAGAATGTGTATCTATTGTTTCGACAAGATACACGAGCGTCGTCACGCAGAGGTGATGACTCATTAAGGGGAATCCTGTCGATTTGGGAAGATGGTTTGGGCTTGTGTTGGGGTCTGAGTGGTTTGCTCAGTCATACCTCAAACATTGCAGATGTGGTTGGTGATGCTACCTGGCTGATCCTTCCATTAGTCATATGCTTGTCCCAAAGATCAGGTGGTGCATGTACAAAGGAAAAACTAATCGAATGGAATTGAATGTTCGGGACGACGGTTTGGGCTTGTGTTGGGGTCTGAGTGGTTAGCTCAGTCATACCTCAAACAATGCAGATGTTGTTGGTGATGCTACATGGCTGATCCTTCAACTAGTCATATGCTTGACTCAAAGATCAGGTCCCGCATGTACAAAGACAAACTAATCGAAAGATGGTGATACTGTGATGGGTCTCATTAAATTAGTGCCAGGGCTGACTTTCTCCTCAGTTATACATCAAGAGAAGAATCCCCAGGTGGGTGAGCTCCACCTAGAAGACCCTCACTTGTCCCTTCGGAGTTCTCCCTGTTGGTAGTGGAATTTTGTCAGTTATGATATACGGGCCCTGTTTATATGCTTGGGTTGAATTCTCTCGCACAATTGCGGTATTGAGCATCATGCAGAGGTGATGACTCATTAATTGGGTTCCTGTTGATTTGGAAAGACGGTTTGGGCTTGTGTTGGGGTCTGAGTGGTCTGCTCAGTCATACCTCAAACATTGCAGATGTGGTTGGTGATGCAACCTGGCTGATCCTTCCATTAGTCATATGCTTGTCCCAAAGATCAGGTTGTGCATGTACAAAGGACAAACTAATGGAACGGAATTGAATGTTCGGGATGATGGTTTGGGCTTGTGTTGGGGTCTGAGTGGTGAGCTCAGTCATACCTTAAACAATGCAGATGTTGTTGGTGATGCTACATGGCTGATCCTTCTACTAGTCATATGCTTGTCTCAAAGATCAGGTTGTGCATGATCAGTTGTGTGGGTTGATGGTTGCCCTTATGCGATTGTGTGGAAGTGGTGGATGGTTGTCAAGATACTGCGGTCTCCCTTTTTTGGGAATGGAACGTTGGTCTCGTTGGCGCTAGGGGGTTGGGTATATCAATCCTTCCCTTGTGTCATGCATAGCGGGCTTTCCCTGCCTTCATGTGCTGCATTGTGATGCCTCTCGGGTTGCTTCCCTCGAGGCGTGACGGTCAGTTGTGTGGGTTGATGGTTGTGCTTACGCGATTGTGTGGGAGTGGTGGATGGTTGTCAAGATACTGCGGTCTCCCTTTTTTGGGAAGGGAACGTTGGTCTCGTTGGCACCCTCATCCGTAAGTGGGGGTTTAATTTCTCCTCGCTTTCATTTGGTCCTTGTACATGTTTCCATGTGAATGATGGAACACGGTTTGGCTTGGTTGGATATCCGATGAGAACACTAGTCATATGCTTGTCTCAAAGATCAGTCTGTGCATGTACAGGGACAAACTAACCGAAAGATGGTGATACTGTGAAGGGTCTCATTAAATTAGTGACAAGTTTGACGTTCTCCTCGGTTATACATCAAGCGAAGAATGTGTATCTATTGTTTTTGCAAGATACACGAGCGTCATACAGAGGTGATGACTAATTAAGGGGAAACATGTCGATTTGGGAAGATGGTTTGGGCTTGTGTTGGGGTCTGAGTGGTTTGCTCAGTCATACCTCAAACATTGCAGATGTGGTTGGTGATGCTACCTGGCTGATCCTTCCATTAGTCATATGCTTGTATCAAAGATCAGGTCGTGCATGTACAAAGGACAAACTAATCGAATGGAATTGAATGCTCGGGACGACGGTTTAGGCTTGTGTTGGGGTCTGAGTGGTCTGCTCAGTCATACCTCAAACATTGCAGATGTGGTTAGTGACGCTACATGGGTGATCCTTCCACTAGTCATATGCGTGTCTCAAAGATCAGGTCCTGCATGTACAAGGACAAACTAATCGAAAGATGGTGATACTGTGAAGGGTCTCATTAAATCAGTGACACGGCTGACTTTCTCCTCGGTTATACATCAAGCGAAGAATCCCCAGGTGGGTGAGCTCCACCTAGAAGAACCTCACTTGTCCCTTTGGAGTTCTCCCTGTTGGTAGTGGAATTTTGTTGGTGCTGATGTAAGGGCCCCGTCTATATGCTTGGGTTGAATTCTCTCGCACAATTTTGGTTTCGGGTTCCAAGGGCTTGCTAAAAAGACGATGCGATACTAGACAGATATAACTTGGATGGGATGATGATAGATGAGCATGGTTGGTGTCCTGGTTCTTGGTTAAAAGTTTCGCAACGGTGGTTGAGTTCTTTTGAATGGTGGGATGTGGGGGGTGCGGCGGGACATAGGGCCTCCGTTCCTGTCATGACTCCTTTTCCTCAATGTCCCTGGAGCGTTGTGGGTTCGTCTGCTTAAAATCTGCCTCATGGCGGTTGAGTTCCTTCGGAAGGTGGGATGTGGGAGGCATGGCGGTGGGACGCTGTAATTCCTTTTCCTCACCGGTGGGATGTGGGGGGCATTGGAAAGAATGGGTTTTTGCCCAGTCTCATGCCGTGCCCGCCTTTTTCCTCACCTTTCATGGAGCGTTGCGGTTCGGGCTTGCTTAAAAGGCCACCTGTTGGTGGCGGAGTTCCTTGGATGGTGGGATGTGGGAGGCATGGTGGGTTGGTGTTCCTTTGTCGTCCCTCGACGCTCCTGCCCTTCCCTCGCCTTCTCTAGAGCAGTGCGGCTCTGCTTACTTAAAAGCTGCCTCAGGGCGGTTGAGTTGCTGCGGATGGTGGGATGTGGGGGGCGCGGCGGGATTGGGTTTTTGCCCCGTCCCCTGACGTGCCTGCCTTTTCCTCCCCGTCTGTGGAGCATTGCGGGCTGGGTGCTTAAATACCGCCTCACGGTTTGTGGGATCCTGTGGATGGTGGGATGTGGGCGGCGCGGCGGGACATAGGACCCCCGTACCTACCATGACTCCTTTTCCTCGACGTCTCTTGAGCGTTGCTGGTTCGTCTGCTTAAAAGCTGCCTCATGGCGGTTGAGTTCCTACGGAATGTGAGATGTGGGAGGCACGGCGGGATGGGGGTTTCCCTCCTCATCCCCTGACGTTCCTACCTTTTTCCTCACTGGTGGGATGTGGGGGGTATGGGTGGGATTGGGTTGTTTCCCCGTCCTGTCGTACCCACCTTTTTCCTCACCTTTCATGGAGCGTTGCGGGTCGGGCTTTGCTTAAAATCCACTGATTGTGGTTGAGTTCTTGCAGATGTTGGGATGTGGGAGGCATGGTGGGATTGGGTTCCTTTGTCGTCCCTTGCTGTACCGCCTTTTCCTCACCTTCTCTGGAGCGTTGTGGAATTTTGGTAGTGGTTCAAGCGCGAAACTGTCGGTATCACCAGGATGCGAGAGCGTGCTCCTAAATTTCTCATTCAGTGATATTCCATGCGAACCATAGCAAGCTGCCTTGGGCAATGATTGGTGGGAGTGCTTTGCTCAACGCATTGTCGGGGCCACGTGCGAGTTATTTGGGTCCTAAGAAACTCACACCAACAGGGTAACGATTTCCATGGTTCATTATTGGACAAGTTGGGGTGCCTTCCTCCTCAGTCATGCCTTGGGTGATGATGTTCATAAGGGTGGCTTGAGAATGTGTATCTACTGTTTCTGCAAGATACACGAGCGTCATGCAGAGGTGATGACTAATTAAGGGGAAACATGTCGATTTGGGAAGAGATGGTTCGGGCTTGTGTTGGGGTCTGAGTGGTCTGCTCAGTCATACCTCAAACATTGCAGATGTGGTTGGTGATGGTACCCGGTTGATCTTTCCATTAGTCATATTATTGTCTCAAAGATCAGGCTGTGCATGTACGAAGGACAAACTAATCGAATGGAATTGAATGCTCGGGACGACGGTTTGGGCTTGTGTTGGGGTCTGAGTGGTCTGCTCAGTCATACCTCAAACATTGCAGATGTGGTTGGTGATGCTACATGGTTGATCCTTCCACTAGTCATATGCCTGTCTCAAAGATCAGGTCCCGCATGTAAAGGACAAACTAATCGAAAGATGGTGATACTGTGACGGGTCTCATTAAATCAGTGCCAGGGCTGACTTTCTCCTCGGTTATACCTCAAGCGAAGAATCCCCAGGTGGGTGAGCTCCACCTTGAAGACCCTCACTTGTCCCTTTGGAGTTCTCCCTGTTGGTAGTGGAATTTTGTTGGTGCTGATGTACGGGCCCCGTCTATATGCTTGGGTTGAATTCTCTCGCACAATTTTGGTTTCGGGTTCCAAGGGCTTGCTAAAAAGACGATGCGATACTAGACAGATATAACTTGGATGGGATGATGATAGATGAGCATGGTTGGTGTCCTGGTTCTTGGTTAAAAGTTTCGCAACGGTGGTTGAGTTCTTTTGAATGGTGGGATGTGGGGGGTGCGGCGGGACATAGGGCCTCTGTTCCTGTCATGACTCCTTTTCCTCAACGTCCCTGGAGCGTTGTGGGTTCGTCTGCTTAAAATCTGCCTCACGGCGGTTGAGTTCCTTCGGAAGGTGGGATGTGGGAAGCATGGCGGTGGGACGCTGTAATTCCTTTTCCTCACCGGTGGGATGTGGGGGGCATTGGAAAGAATGGGTTTTTGCCCAGTCTCATGCCGTGCCCGCCTTTTTCCTCACCTTTCATGGAGCGTTGCGGTTCGGGCTTGCTTAAAAGGCCACCTGTTGGTGGCGGAGTTCCTTGGATGGTGGGATGTGGGAGGCATGGTGGGTTGGTGTTCCTTTGTCGTCCCTCGACGCTCCTGCCCTTCCCTCGCCTTCTCTAGAGCAGTGCGGCTTTGCTTGCTTAAAAGCTGCCTCAGGGTGGTTGAGTTGCTGCGGATGGTGGGATGTGGGGGGCGCGGCGGGATTGGGTTTTTGCCCCGTCCCCTGACGTGCCTGCCTTTTCCTCCCCGTCTGTGGAGCATTGCGGGCTGGGTGCTTAAATACCGCCTCACGGTTTGTGGGATCCTGTGGATGGTGGGATGTGGGCGGCGCGGCGGGACATAGGACCCCCGTACCTACCATGACTCCTTTTCCTCGACGTCTCTTGAGCGTTGCTGGTTCGTCTGCTTAAAAGCTGCCTCATGGCGGTTGAGTTCCTACGGAATGTGAGATGTGGGAGGCACGGCGGGATGGGGGTTTCCCTCCTCATCCCCTGACGTTCCTACCTTTTCCCTCACTGGTGGGATGTGGGGGGTATGGGCGGGATTGGGTTGTTTCCCCGTCCTGTCGTACCCACCTTTTTCCTCACCTTTCATGGAGCGTTGCGGGTCGGGCTTTGCTTAAAATCCACTGAGTGTGGTTGAGTTCTTGCAGATGTTGGGATGTGGGAGGCATGGTGGGATTGGGTTCCTTTGTCGTCCCTTGCTGTACCGCCTTTTCCTCACCTTCTCTGGAGCGTTGTGGAATTTTGGTAGTGGTTCAAGCGCGAAACTGTCGGTATCACCAGGATGCGAGAGCGTGCTCCTAAATTTCTCATTCAGCGATATTCCATGCGAACCATAGCAAGCTGCCTTGGGCAATGATTGGTGGGAGTGCTTTGCTCAACGCATTGTCGGGGCCACGTGCGAGTTATTTGTGTCCTAAGAGACTCACAACAACAGGGTAACGATTTCCATGGTTCATTATTGGACAAGTTGGGGTGCCTTCCTCCTCAGTCATGCCTTGGGTGATGATGTTCATAAGGGTGGCTTGAGAATGTGTATCTACTGTTTCTGCAAGATACACGAGCGTCATGCGGAGGTGATGACTCATTAAGGGGAATCCTGTCGATTTGGGAAGATGGTTGGGGCTTGTGTTGGGGTCTGAGTGGTCTGCTCAGTCATACCTCAAACATTGCAGATGTGGTTGGTGATGCTACCTGGCTGATCCTTCCATTAGTCATATGCTTGTCTCAAAGATCAGGTTGTGCATGTACAAAGGACAAACTAATCGAACAGAATTGAATGTTCGGGACGACGGTTTGGGCTTGTGTTGGGGTCTGAGTGGTCAGCTCAGTCATACCCCAAACAATGCAGATGTTGTTGGTGATGCTACATGGCTGATCCTTCCACTAGTCATATGCCTGTCTCAAAGATCAGGTCCCGCATGTAAAGGACAAACTAATCGAAAGATGGTGATACTGTGACGGGTCTCATTAAATCAGTGCCAGGGGTGACTTTCTCCTCGGTTATATCTCAAGCGAAGAATCCCCAGGTGGGTGAGCTCCACCTAGAAGACCCTCACTTGTCCCTTTGGAGTTCTCCCTGTTGGTAGTGGAATTTTTTTGGTGCTGATGTAGGGGCCCCGTCTATATGCTTGGGTTGAATTCTCTCGCACAATTGCGGTTCCGTCTTCCAAGGGCTTGCTAAAAAGACAATGCGATACTAGACAGATATAACTTGGATGGGATGATGATAGATGAGCATGGTTGGTGTCCTGGTTCTTGGTTAAAAGTTTCGCAACGGTGGTTGAGTTCTTTTGAATGGTGGGATGTGGGGGGTGCGGCGGGACATAGGGCCTCCGTTCCTGTCATGACTCCTTTTCCTCAACGTCCCTGGAGCGTTGTGGGTTCGTCTGCTTAAAATCTGCCTCATGGCGGTTGAGTTCCTTCGGAAGGTGGGATGTGGGAGGCATGGCGGTGGGACGCTGTAATTCCTTTTCCTCACCGGTGGGATGTGGGGGGCATTGGAAAGAATGGGTTTTTGCCCAGTCTCATGCCGTGCCCGCCTTTTTCCTCACCTTTCATGGAGCGTTGCGGTTCGGGCTTGCTTAAAAGGCCACCTGTCGGTGGCGGAGTTCCTTGGATGGTGGGATGTGGGAGGCATGGTGGGTTGGTGTTCCTTTGTCGTCCCTCGACGCTCCTGCCCTTCCCTCGCCTTCTCTAGAGCAGTGCGGCTTGGCTTGCTTAAAAGCCGCCTCAGGGTGGTTGAGTTGCTGCGGATGGTGGGATGTGGGAGGCGCGGCGGGATTGGGTTTTTGCCCCGTCCCCTGACGTGCCTGCCTTTTCCTCCCCGTCTGTGGAGCATTGCGGGCTGGGTGCTTAAATACCGCCTCACGGTTTGTGGGATCCTGTGGATGGTGGGATGTGGGCGGCGCGGCGGGACATAGGACCCCCGTACCTACCCTGACTCCTTTTCCTTGACGTCTCTTGAGCGTTGCTGGTTCGTCTGCTTAAAAGCTGCCTCATGGCGGTTGAGTTCCTACGGAATGTGAGATGTGGGAGGCACGGCGGGATGGGGGTTTCCCTCCTCATCCCCTGACGTTCCTACCTTTTTCCTCACTGGTGGGATGTGGGGGGTATGGGCGGGATTGGGTTGTTTCCCCGTCCTGTCGTACCCACCTTTTTCCTCACCTTTCATGGAGCGTTGCGGGTCGGGCTATGCTTAAAAGCCACCGAGTGTGGTTGAGTTCTTGCAGATGTTGGGATGTGGGAGGCATGGTGGGATTGGGTTCCTTTGTCGTCCCTTGCTGTACCGCCTTTTCCTCACCTTCTCTGGAGCGTTGTGGAATTTTGGTAGTGGTTCAAGCGCGAAACTGTCGGTATCACCAGGATGCAAGAGCGTGCTCCTAAATTTCTCATTCAGCGATATTTCATGCGAACCATAGCAAGCTGCCTTGGGCAATGATTGGTGGGAGTGCTTTGCTCAACGCATTGTCGGGGCCACGTGCGAGTTATTTGGGTCCTAAGAAACTCACACCAACAGGGTGACGATTTCCATGGTTCATTATTGGACAAGTTGGGGTGCCTTCCTCCTCAGTCATGCCTTGGGTGATGATGTTCATAAGGGTGGCTTGAGAATGTGTATCTACTGTTTCTGCAAGATACACGAGCGTCATGCGGAGGTGATGACTCATTAAGGGGAATCCTGTCGATTTGGGAAGATGGTTGGGGCTTGTGTTGGGGTCTGAGTGGTCTGCTCAGTCATACCTCAAACATTGCAGATGTGGTTGGTGATGCTACCTGGCTGATCCTTCCATTAGTCATATGCTTGTCTCAAAGATCAGGTTGTGCATGTACAAAGGACAAACTAATCGAACAGAATTGAATGTTCGGGACGACGGTTTGGGCTTGTGTTGGGGTCTGAGTGGTCAGCTTAGTCATACCCCAAACAATGCAGATGTTGTTGGTGATGCTACATGGCTGATCCTTCCACTAGTCATATGCCTGTCTCAAAGATCAGGTCCCGCATGTAAAGGACAAACTAATCGAAAGATGGTGATACTGTGACGGGTCTCATTAAATCAGTTCCAGGGGTGACTTTCTCCTCGGTTATATCTCAAGCGAAGAATCCCCAGGTGGGTGAGCTCCACCTAGAAGACCCTCACTTGTCCCTTTGGAGTTCTCCCTGTTGGTAGTGGAATTTTTTTGGTGCTGATGTAGGGGCCCCGTCTATATGCTTGGGTTGAATTCTCTCGCACAATTGCGGTTCCGTCTTCCAAGGGCTTGCTAAAAAGACGATGCGATACTAGACAGATATAACTTGGATGGGATGATGATAGATGAGCATGGTTGGTGTCCTGGTTCTTGGTTAAAAGTTTCTCAACGGTGGTTGAGTTCTTTTGAATGGTGGGATGTGGGGGGTGCGGCGGGACATAGGGCCTCCGTTCCTGTCATGACTCCTTTTCCTCAACGTCCCTGGAGCGTTGTGGGTTCGTCTGCTTAAAATCTGCCTCATGGCGGTTGAGTTCCTTCGGAAGGTGGGATGTGGGAGGCATGGCGGTGGGACGCTGTAATTCCTTTTCCTCACCGGTGGGATGTGGGGGGCATTGGAAAGAATGGGTTTTTGCCCAGTCTCATGCCGTGCCCGCCTTTTTCCTCACCTTTCATGGAGCGTTGCGGTTCGGGCTTGCTTAAAAGGCCACCTGTCGGTGGCGGAGTTCCTTGGATGGTGGGATGTGGGAGGCATGGTGGGTTGGTGTTCCTTTGTCGTCCCTCG